>JAJPUD010005585.1:83140-97217 GCA_023553655.1 Myrmecobius fasciatus
CTTCCTTCCTTCCTTCCTTCCTTCCTTCCTTCCTTCCTTCCTTCCTTCCTTCCTTCCTTCCTTTCTTCCTTCCTTCCTTCCTTCTTTCTTTTCTTCCTTTCTTAACTTGTTAACTATTTTGAGTAGATTTTGAGTTGATTCTCATAGGGCAATGGAGCAAATAGTTTTGTAAAGAGCATCAATTTTTTTCATTATTTATTAAAATTCCTTAATTTTTTTCTTCTTTTATTGCTATAGTACCATGTTCAATAATAATGGTGATGATGAACTTCCTTTTTTCACTTCTGATCTTGTTGGGAAGGTTTCTAGTATATTCCCATTATTGATAATGATGTTGATTGTTTTATATAGTATATACTACTTATCATTTTAAGGAAAATTCCATTTATTCCTGTGTTTTCTAGCATTTTTAAGAGGAATTGATATTATATTATGAATAAAACTTTTCCTGCTTCTATTAAGATAAGTATCTGACTTGTTTGTTTTATCATTGATTTGATCAATTATGTTAATTTTCCTAATATTGAACCAGTCCTACATACCTTGGTACAAATCCCACCTGCTCATAGTATATGACCTTTTTGATATGCTCCTGTAATCTAATATTTTATTTTAAAATGTTGCATTAATATTCATTAGAAAAAAATTGGTTTCTAGTAGTTTTCTTTTACCCTCTGTTTTTGCTCTTCCTAATTTAGATATCAGCACCAAATTTGTGTTTTAAAAGGAATTTGATATGACTTCTTCTCTGCCTCATTTCCCCAAATAGTTTATATAATATTGGGCTTAATTACTCTTTCATTGTTTGGTAAAATTCACCTGTGAATTCATCTGTTCCTGAGGTGGGGGGAGGGAAGTAAAGGGGGAAATGAATGCCAGGGTTGAGGGGGGTAAATTTTTAAGGGGAAAATTGATGATCTTTTTAATAAATTTTCTTATTATTTAATATCTTTTTTGCTTAATTATATGTAAAACAATTTAACTTTTCTTTTTGAATTTTGAGTTCTCTCACTCCTCTCTTATTCCTCCTCATTGAGAAAGCAAGCAATTTGACATATGTATATATATATATATATATATATATATATATATATATATATATATACATATATATATATAGTAATGCAAAACATATTTCCATGTAAGTCATTATCTAAAAGAAAATGTCCCTCCCCCAAAAATAAGAAAAATAAACAAAAAAGTATCTTTGATCTACATTCAGGCTCTATCAGTTCTTTCTCTGGAGATGGACACCATCTTCTATCATAAGTCCCACAGAACTATCTTGAATCATTGCATTGCTGAGAATAGCTAAGTTATTCACGGTAGATCATCATACAATATTGTTGTTACTGTATACAGTGTTCTCCTGATTCTGCTCATTTCACTTTTCATCAGTTCATGAAGGACTTTCCATGTTATTCTGAAAGCATTCTGCTCATCATTTCTTAAAGTATAATAATATTCCATTACAATCTTATACAAGTTTTTCAGCCATTCTCCAAATGATGGATGTCCCCTCAATTTCCATTTCTTTCCCACCACTAAAAAAGCTGCTACAAATATTTTTTTCTACAGATAGGAAATTTTCTTTTTTGTTTTTTTATTACTTTAGCATATAGAGCTCCTTTGCATGGTCAAAGTCTCTGCATGATTTTAAAGCCCTTTGGCCACAGTTTCAAATCACTCCCTGGAATGTTTGAATAAGCATACAACTTCGCCAATAACACATTAGTCTTTTAATTTTTCCACATTCTTTCCAACATTTATCATTTTCCTTTTCTGTCATATTTGCTAGTCTGACAGATATAAGGCAATAACTCAATTATCTTAATTGGTATTTCTCTTCTCTATAGTGATTCAGAACTTTATTTTTCATGTAACTATAAATAGATTACTTTGTCTGAAAACTACCTGCTCATTTAGCAATTTTGACCATTTTTCAATTGAGGAATGACCCTTATTTCTATAAATCTGACTCAGTTTTGTAGATGTTTAAGAAATGAACTTTTATTAAAGAAATTTAGTAAAAAAAAATTTCCACCTTAATGATTACCAACTATAAATTTCTCTCCATTTTATTATCCTACTCTCTTTTTTTACCCTGTCCATTTTCAAAAGTGTTTTGCTTCTGATTTTTGTCCCCCAAACTGTCCTTCCTCCTATTAGCTCTCCACCACCTTCTCTTATTTCTTCTCCTTCCCTTTTTATTCTTCTCTTTGTTAAGATAGATTTCTATATTCCATTGGTTCAAAGAGGAAGCTAATTCTGAGGAGAATAAGATTCAGATACTCCTCTCCATAACTCCCTCATTTTCCCCTCCACTGTAAAAATCTCTTTCACACCTTTTTTATGTCAGATAATTTATCCCACTCTATCCCTCCTTTTCCCCTTCTCATTCTCAAATTTCATTTTTTGGGGGGATAATCATACTATCACATTCAACTCACACTTCTATTTTCTGACTATGAATAATCTTTCTAACCACCCTAATAATGATAAAATTTTTAAGAATTACAAATATCATTTCCCCATGTAAAAATATAAACAATTTAACTTTATTGAATTCCTTATGGTTTCTTTTTTTGTTTAACTTTTTAATGCTTCTTTTTCATCTTGCATTTGTAATTTTCTATTCAGCTCTGGTCTTTTCATCAGGGATGCTTGAAGGTGATCTATTTCATTCTCCTGGAGAATTATACTCAGTGTTGTGGAGTAGATAACACTTATTTGTAATTCTAGGTCTTTTACCCTCCCAAATTTTATATTCCAAGTCCTCTGGTCCACTAGTGCAGAAGCTGCTAAATCTGGGGGTGTCCTGACTGTGGTTCCACAAATTGGAACTGTTTCTTTTTCAGATCAGTTGTTTTTCTGATGAGAAATTTCACATTTGCTTTCTATTTTTTATTCTTTTGTTTTTGTTTTATTGTTTCTTGATTTTTCATAAAGTCATTAGCTTCCATTTGCACAATTCCAATTTTTAAGTAATCATTTTCTTCAGGGAGCTTTTGTATCTACTTTACATTTGACCAAAACTTTAAGAAGTTTTTTTTTTTCCTTCAGGTAATTTTTGTGCCTCTCTTTCTATTTGACCAATTTTGCCTTTTAAGACATTCTTCTCCTTACTGTTTTTGTTCTTTCTTTACTATTTGACACAATCTATTTTTAAGGTATTATTTTCTTCACTACTTTTTGTGCATCCTTTACTAGACTGTTGATTCTTTTTTCATGATTTTCTTGTATCACTCTCATTTCTCTTTTCAGTGTTTTCACTTCCTCTCTTACTTCACTTTAAAAACGTTTTCTGAGCTCTTCCCTGGGTGTTTTGATTTTCTTAGTTACCATAGTAATATTCTATGGTCAGAATTTTTCTGTTATTTGTTTATTTTCCAGCCAATTTCTCGACTTTTAATTCTTTGTTAAAGTGGGGTTCTGCTTTCCAAGTAGAGGGGGCACTGTTCCAAGTTTTACATTTTTTTTCCTGCAGCTGTTTTCAGAGGTAATTCTGAGAATTTGTAAAGTTTTGGCTCTTTCAAGATGGTGTAATCTAGGGATGGGTGTAGTTCCTATTCACCATTACTGGTTTGTGGTAGACCATAAGCACTCTTTTCAATCCTTCAGTTGGGACCAGGATTCCTATTTCCCTGTGGTTGTAAGCTCTTTTGTG
Source organism: Myrmecobius fasciatus (assembly GCA_023553655.1). Classification (NCBI taxonomy): domain Eukaryota; kingdom Metazoa; phylum Chordata; class Mammalia; order Dasyuromorphia; family Myrmecobiidae; genus Myrmecobius; species Myrmecobius fasciatus. Next base: position 86,808 of record JAJPUD010005585.1, read on the forward strand.
CTAGTTGTCCTCCTGACACTGGGATTGGGACCTAGATCCTGTGTAAGATAGGCAATGAAGCAGAGTCCTACTCCTGGTGCCAGCAAAGGGACCCCTATAGATCTTCTTTTGACCCATTGTAAGATCTCTTTAATCTATGGACTAAGAGATCTGGAAAATATCACTGCTTCAATCACCTGAGTTCTGCTCCTGATTTGCTGGGGCTCAGACTGTGCTGGTGTAGTTTTCACTGAACTGGGCTCCTTTTTTTACCCTGGTGCAATAAACCTTTCCTGTAGATGTCTAAGTTGTCTTGGGCTGGAAACTTGTTTCATTTCATCTTTTTATGTGTTCTTCCACTCTAAAATTTGTTTAAAGCCATTATTAAAAGGTATTGAAGGAGTTTTGGGGAAAAGCTCAGGAGAGTCTATGTTTATCCTGCATTATCTTGGCTCTATCTCCTCAATGTATTTATCTAAGATTGAGATTTTATGTATTCTATTTTCTTTTTGTTAATCCAAATAATTTATATTTTTGTATTTTTGTAAATATTCACCCATTTAATTTATATTTTCAGGTATTATTGCATATGATTGGGCAAAGAAAAAACCTAATAATTGTTTTAAATTATTTTTCATTGGTGGTTAATTCACCCTCTTAATTTTTGATACTTTTTTGCTCTCTCCTTTTTTCCAATCAAATTAACTAATAGATTATCTATTTTTCCCACAAAACCAGCTTCTAATTTTATTTATTAGTTCAATGGATTTCACACATTCAATTTTATTCATCTCCCCTTTGATTTTTAGGATTTCCAAGTTGTTATTTAATTGGGATATTTTAATTTGTTCTTATTGTAGGTAGGTTTTGTTTGTATTTGTTTGTTTTGTTTTTTCATGACCAATTCATTGACCTCCCTCATTTCTCTATTTTATTGATGTAAGTGTTTAGAGAGAGATATTTTCCCCAACGTACTTCTTTGGCTACATTCCATAAATTTTGGTATGTTGCTCATTGTTAAAAATATTTATTCTATGATTTGTTCTTTAACTTACTCATTCTTTAGAATTAGATTATTTAGTTTTAAATTAATTCTAATCCATTTATTTGATGTATTTTTGTTGCATCGTGATCTAAAAAGAATGCATTTAATATTTCTATTTTTTCTGCATTCGATTGAATTTTTATGACCCAATACAATCAATTTTTGTGTAGATCCATGAACTGTTGAGGAAAAGGTATATTTCCTTCTATCCTTACTCACTTTTTTCCAGAGTTCTGTCATATATAATTTTTCTAAAATTCTGTTCTCCTTAACTTTTTTCTATTTTATTTTATGGTTACATTTGTCTAGTTCTTAGAAGGGAAAATTGTATTTCTCCCTTTAGTTTAATTTTACTATCTATTTCTTCCTGTAACTTCTTTAAGAATTTGGATGCTATAGCACTTGTTGAATACATTTAATATTAATCTTAATCCATTACATATGGTACCTTATAGCAAGAGGTAGTTTTTTCCTTAGCTCTTTTAATTAGATTTTTGCTTTATCTTCTGAGATCATGATTGTTACCCATGCTTTTTTCAGCTGAAGTATGACAGATTCTACAGCAGTCCTTTTACTACTCTGTGTGTGTCTCTGCTTCACGTGTGTTTCTTGTAAATAACATATTGTAGGATTCTGATTTTTAAGCCACTCTATTACTTTCTTTCATTTTGGGGGTAAATTCATCCCATACATATTCCCTTATGATTATTAACTCTGCATTTTACCCTATCTTATTTTTCCTTCTGTTTATCCTTCTTTCTCTCTTTCTATGCTTTTCCTCTATACCAGTTTTATTTCTGACCACTAACTCCTTCAATCTGTCCTTCCTTCTATCAGTTTCCCACTTTTTCAATCCCTTCATTTCCTACTTCCTACAGGGAAAGATCTACTTCTATACCAAGCTGCAATTTTACATAGTTCCTTTTTTAAGCCAGTTCAAATGAGAGTAAGATTTAAGTGATATCCATTTCCCTTCCCCATCCTTTCTTCTACTGTAATAGGTCTTTTGTTCCTCTTCATGTGAGATAATTTACCCCATTTTACCATTCCCTTCCTTCTGCTACAAGTATAATCACATTTCAAATCCTTTAATATTTTTTTCTTTTGGACATCAACTCATTAATCTTTTATTTGTATTCTCTATAAATATATGCCTTCTCATTGCACTAATAGTGAAAGAGTTCTTAAGATTAAAAAGAATCATCTTCCCATTTAGAGATGCAAAAACTTTAGCCTTATGTTTTCTCTTTCCTTTTTATTCTTATATGCTTCTCTTGAATATTGAATTTGAAACTCAATTTTTTTTGTTCAATTCTAGGCATTTTGTAAGAAAATTTGAAAATCTTCTATTTCATTGAATTATGTTTTTTCCCTAAAGGATTGTGCTCAGTTTTGCTACATAGTTGAATTTTGGGCAATCCCAGCTTCTTTGCCTTCCAGAAAAATCATCTCATGCTCCTTAATACTTTAAGGTAGAATATTCTGAATCTTGTATAATCCTGAAAGTGCAGCTTCATAATTTAATTGTTTCTGACAGTTTGTAATATTTTATTCTTTACCTGAGATATCTGCAGTTTTGACTATAATATTGCTGGAGTTTTTATTTTGGGATTTCTTTCAGGTAAATGCATGTAATCTATACCCTCTCTCCTAGCATAGCAGGGCAGTTTTCTTTGATAATTTATAAAGCATGATGGCTTCCACATGGTCCAATAATTCTTAAATCATGCATCCTGTATCAACTTTTTAGATCAGCTGTTTTCCCTATGAGATAGTTTAAAGCTTCTTCAATTTTCTGATTCTTTTACTTTTGTTTGATTGATACTTGATATATTGCAAAATCATTAGCTTCCACTTTTCCTATTCTAATATTAAAGGAATTATTTCCTTCAATTAGCTTTTATACCTCCTTTTTCATTTGTCCAATTCTCCTTTTTGAACTTTAATAAATTTTTATACTTTTTTTTCCATTTTTTCTTCTCTCAATTAATTTGATTGAGCTCCTCCAGGAGTTCTTTTCCAGGGTCTGAAAGCAATCCATATTTTTCTTTGAGTCTTTGCATTTAGGTGTTTTTACACTGTTTTGAGTTTGTGTTGGTCTTCCTTCTCTCTAAAATAATTTGGCTCTATAGCCAAATTATTTTCCTTTTTTTCCTGCCTATTTCTTTACTTTTTAAAATGATCTCTGCTCTTTGGATGGAGAAGACATTGCCCCAAGCTTCTTCTGTTGGGGAATGCAGACCCTGGCTAGTGATCAGGTGTTGCAAGGGGACTGGCTGTTCTTCTGGCAGTACACTAGGTTCTTGAAGGCCCAGCCCATTTGTCTGGTGTTGTGTTGGGGTGTGGGAAGGAGGGTGGTCCACTGGGGTCAGGAGGGCCTGGTGCTGCACCAGAGCCATTGCTAACCAATTGTCAAACTGGCCAAACTACTTTACAATATATGAGTTGAAATCTCTGGAGACTGTTGCTGCAGATTCAGTTATCTCTGAGCCTGCTGCTGGCTTTTTCCAGGCACTTGATGCTTAGTGCAAAGGTCTGGCTATTTAGGACTTCTTTGCTGGCTTGTACCTCTCAAAGAGCATACTCCTGAGTTGTACTAAGTCTCAGGGCCTTGCTGTTGGTTTGACAAGGAAAGCCTTCATTGGACTGCTTTCTCCTCTTACTCCAGTGAAGCAGATCTTTCTTGCAAAACTTATTTATTTTTTAATTTTATTTTTAATTTTTAATTGAATCTTTTTATTTCCAAAACATATGCAAGGATAATTTTTCAACATTGACCTCTTGCAAAACCTTGTATGCCAATTCCCTCCTTCTCCCCACCTCCTCCCCTAGATGGCAAATAATCCAATATATGTTATACATGGTAAAATATATGTAAATCGAAAATATGTCTACATATTTATTCAATTATCTTCTTGTACAAGAAAAAATCTGATCAAAAAGGAAAAAAATGGGAAAGAAAATAAAATTCAAGCAAACAACAAAAGAAAGAGTGAAAATGCTATGTTGTGAACCACACTCAGATCCCACAGGCCTCTCCCTGAGGAGAGTTCATCACTGAACAATTGGAAATGGTTTGAATCATCTCATTTTTGAAAAGAGCCATGTCCATCAGAATTGATCATTGTATAATTTTGCTGTTGCCATGTACATTGATCTTCTGGTTCTGCTCATTTCACTTAGCATCAGTTCATGCAAATCTCTCCAGGCCTCTCTGAAATCATCTTGTTGGTCATTTCTTACAGAACAATAATATTCCATAACATTCAAATACCACAATTTATTCAGCCATTCTTCAATTGATGGGTATCCATTCAGTTTCCAATTTCTAGCCACTACAAAAAGGGCTGTCACAAATATTTTTTGCACATGTGAGTCCCTTTTCCTCCTTTAAGATCTCTTTGGGATATAGGCTCAGCAGAAACACTGTTTTATCAAAAGGTATGCACAATTTGATAGCCTTTTGAGCATAGTTTGCTCTCCAGAATTGATCAAACTTCTTTACAATTAGAATATTCAATTTCTAACTGATTTTTAGTCTATCTTTCCCTGGATCTTTATTGAATATAATTTTTATTGTTTCATAGTCTGAAAAGAAATAATTTGCTATTTCTTTCTGTATTTGATTGTGAGGTTTTTTGCTCTACTACATGGTCAATTTTTGTTTAGATGCTATGTACTGCAGAGAAAATGATGTATTTCTTGCTTTCCCTATTCAATTTTCTCCTTATATCTACTATCTATTATCTCTTTGTTTCAAATATGTTTCTTGTAAACAACATATTATAGGAGTCTGTTTCCTAATACACTAAAATATTCACTTCCATTTTATGATACAGTTCATTTAATTCACATTCATAGTTGTGATTACCAGCTATTCTATTTTTGTTCCTTTCTATACTTTTGTACTCTCCACTCTGTCCCTTTTTAGTAGTGTTTTATTTCTAAGCCACTCTGTCCACAACCTTTTCTTCTATCACCCCTCCTTCCTTCTCTTACAGCTTTCTCCTAGTCTTTCTGCCTTCCCTTCTATGTATGTAGTCCCTCCCTTTTCTTTCCCCTTTCTCTTACTACTTTTTTATGGGTAAGATAAATTTCTCTATCCAACTGAGTGATTAAGTTATTCCCTCTTTCAGCTGAAACTAATGAAATTAAGTTTCAGACAATGCTCATTCCCCGCCCTTCTTTTCCTCTACTAAAATAGATTTTTGTGCCTCTTTATGTGATCTAAGTGCAGATTGTTTTGAATATAAAATCAAAATTCATTCTTTAACTGTAAAATTCTTCCTTCTCTTGCCCTGCCCCAGTCTCTATTCAAACAAATTGATATATTGACTGTACCTATGTATATCCTACATAATTTCTAAGATCCCATGCAGAATATAAGATGCTATAGCTAAATATAAATTCATATTTGATTTATATATTTTGAATTAAAGGAATAGTTAAGAACCTATTGATTTTTTAATAAGATAATATTTCTTTGAAATATATAATAGTTGTAGATTTAGTAAAACTTTTCTGTGCATGTGGTAAAAATGATTTATAAATAAGTATGTAATAACAATGGGTTTCCTAGGAAGCAAGAAGGATAATAAAATAATTCAATAGACTAAACACAATACAGCTAGATCATGATTAATGTAATAGTGAGAAATTTGATTTAATGCAAATTTTAAAATGATATCAGGATGCATTTAAAGAGATAAAATTCAATTAATGTGATCCATGTTACCTAGTTGAGGGATTCAATGCACTGCTATATCAATATGGGTGTGATGTACTCCTGCCTACCATATCATGAACAATGGCACTTATTTTTAAGAGTCCTTACAAAATGGACAAAAGAAAAAAGAGTTCAAATGGAAACACTGTTAGAACACACAGACACACACACACACAAAGATACACACACAAACAAGATACTTGGTATTACATTAGAACAAATATTTAATGCTAAAATAGCAGAACACATCAGAATGCCTGAATCTATTATGTATGGAATATAAAAGAAAGAGCCTAAGATGAATCAACATTTTGTGGTTTGCAAACAGCTACAAGAAACATAAGTATTACATTGATAGAAATGGAATATCTTTAACGGAATGGATTGAAAGTTATGATTTTAAAAATGCATTCCTTTTAGTAGAGCAGTTATTCAGACAAAAGTTTCATACTTATTTAAGATAGTGAAAAATAGTCCAGATGAGTGAAATAATAAAGCAATTTTAATGCAAGAATTGACTAGTTCAGTTGCTTTAAAATTGAGTTCAAATAATCCAAGAAGAGAGTTGAAACTGGTCAAAAAATTTACTATAGAAAAATCAGACTTATTTTGGAAAATATTTCCTTTATAAAATTACTGTTATAATAAGGAAGAAAAAACCCAGTATGGATTTAAAGTGTGAAAAGATTCCTAGAAATTTAATTGGAAAGTAATAATAAGGTGGTTTTAAATTAAAGTCAGTGTTGAAATCTTTGAATTCTAGAGACTAGAAGCATTGATCATTTTCAGTTCCTTGATGGTCAAACAAGAAAGTATGATTAAAAAATCTACTTGTAAAGGCTAGTTTTCAAGTTATTTTAGTCTAAAAAATATTGCAATGATGCATTGAAAGTATCACTGATTTTAGAGAACACCCTAGGTCATTCAAATACATTTAGTACATTTAATACAAGCTTGCAAGTTTGCCCAAGATATAGAAAAAACATTCTGTATCTAGCAACCTAAATATGAAGTTTTAAAGAAAGACATTATAGTTTAATTTATACTGCTAAAATAATGTAGGTTTATCTTTAGATAGGATATTAAGTTATTTTTAATTTTTTTAAATCTGCTTTCTCTTATTACTCTTATTACTATAACTTTAATAAGAAATATATTTCTTTTATCCTTTGTTGTTAAATAAAAATTTATGTTAAAGTTTATATTGAACATTTCCATTGAGCTGGAACCAATTGCCACATTTTACATAAAATTATAAATTCAAGTAGTTTGAATGTGAAAAACATGATCACTTTATGTCATTCATTATATGTAGTAATTAAGACTTAACCATATTAGTGTAGTGACTATTATATGTGTAGGTAGCACTTCCATGCATGATTGGAAGGGTAAGATTAAGAATCAGCCTCCACTTCAGGAATATGGATTGACTGAATTTTTTTCAGGGAACATTTTTGTCTTTCTACTAGATGAATAAGAAAAAGTGACTTTATTTTCTTTTTCTCTCACAAAGCTACCTGAAATGTTCACCACTTTAGGACACTTGACTTTTGCTAACCACGAATCCCTAGCCTAAGGGTGAATGGTTTCCAATCATGTATTTTATCTTATTTCTGCTAATATTGGGGAACTTATAAAAATTTTCATTAAACTTAAAATCACAAGGAGTGGAGCCAAGATGACAGAGATTAGACAAGTTTTTATCTGAGCTCTTCCTGATTGACTCCTTGATCTACAGCAGATCAAGCCTCTGAATGGGTTTCAGAACGACAGAACTCACAAATATCTGGAATGTGATAAGCTTGCAGCAGAAGATATTTTGGAAAAACTTCAGGAAATGTCTGTCTCAATCAAGCAAGATGAGGGGAGGGACTGCAGGCCAGTGCAAGTTCAGTACAGCACTGTGCAGTGCAGGATGACCCAGTGAGGAGAGGCTTCCATGTCATGGAGGAATCTAGTGGAGGCTTTACGCCAGAATACAGCAGTACTGTCTATTCTGTCCTGGTTCAGAAGCCAGTGCATCAACAGACTAGCCATGAGACTTCCAACAAAACTACAGAAGGCAATAGTGAGCCTTCTGAACTCCAGCATAACAGTCAGGACTTGGCCACACCAACCCAGCACAGGAAGGAAGCCAGAAGCACCAGCCCCAGAGTAGCATAAAGCTGATGCTGCCTTTAGAGAAAATTTTGTCCTAAGAGCAAATCTCAACCTTTAAAAATGAGCAAAAAAGCAAAAACAGCTCTGACCACAGCTCTTTTATGGAGACTGGAAGAACAGACTTCAAATCCTAAGGACATCAAAGCTAAAACATTTCCAAATGAAGCCTCAAAGGGTGATATAAGTGGCTTTCTATTTTACAAGGCTCTTTTAGAAGAACTCAAAAGGGATCTTAAAAGAGAGAAGAAAAATGGGGAAAGGAAATGAAAGCTCTGGAAAAGGAAAAAAAAAACCCAGAAATTATATTAAGAAAATCACTCATTAAAGAAAAGTTTTGGTGAAATGGGAAAACAATTCTTTGAAAAACAGAATTCCTGAAATAGGTACAAAATCAGGTGAACAAAACAACTAATTTAAAAGTTTAATTGGTCAAATGCAAAAGGAGATAAAAAAGCCAACTGAAGAAAATAATTTGCTAAAAGAGTTGAACAAATGGAAGCAAATGACTCAATAAGACATCAAGAATCAGCCAAACAAAACCAAAAAATGAAGAAAACGTAAACCACTCCTTCTGGAAAACAATTGATCTGGAAAAATAGATCCAAGAGAGACAATTTAGGAAGTATTGGACTACCTGAAAAGCACAATGAAAAAAAAGAGCATAGAAAACATCTTTCAAGGAAAACTGCATTGATTTTCTGAAACCAGAAGGTAAAATAACCATTGAAACCAGCCACCAATCACTTCCTGAAAAAGACTGCACAATGTGAAAACTTCAAGGAATATTGTAACTAAATCCCAGTATTATCCGAACAAGGAGAAAATACTGCAAGCAGCCAGAAAAACAAAACAAAGCAAAACAAACAAAAATTCAAATATTGAGGAACCACAATGAGGATTACCTAGGTCCTAGCAACTTCCACCCTAAAGAATTAAGGGTCCTGTAAAATCATATTCCAGAAGACAAAGGAACTTGAACTGCAGCCAAGAATCAACTATCCAGAAAAATTAAGCATTATCTTTCAGGGAGAAAGATGGACATTCAATTAAATAAAGGATTTTCACTTATTTTTGATGAAAAGACTAGAATTAAACAAAAAATTTTATCTTCAAATACAGAATTCAAGCATAAAAAAGGTAAAAAGGAAAGAAAAAACTATGTTTTTTTAAAAGAATAAAATGTTTATATCCCTCTATGGGAAGATGATAATGTTCAACTCTTGAGAACTGTGTCTTTTTTAAGACTATACTTAGAGAGTATAGATATAATTTGACTTTACTGGGCTGATATAAAAGAGAAGCTATGGATGGAAAAGGGATTGTACTGGAAGAAAAGAGAAGGGAAGGTAAAATGGGGTTAAAAACCCTAACTTGAAAAGGCAAAAAAAAAAAACCTATTACAGTTGAGGGGAAGAAGGAAGAGAGATGAGTATTGTGTGAACCTTAATCTCATCAGATTTGGCTCAAAGAAAGAATATCAAACATATTTAGTTTAATATAGAAACTTCTTTTATCCCATAGGGAAGTAGGAAGAGAAAGGGAAAGGAAAGGGATAGGTAATAGAAGGGATAACAGAACAAGAAGGAGAAAGGGGAAAGAAAGGGGGAGAAGCTGTTAAAAGGGGAGGGCAGAATGAGGGAGGTGGTGGTATGAAGCAAAACATTGGTAAGGAGGGAAAGAGGAAAAGAGGAAAATATAACTTGGGGAAAATAAGATGGCAGGAAGTACAGTGTTAGTCATTGTAACTGTGAATGTGAATAAAATGAACTCTCCCATGAAACAGAAGCATATTGCAGATTAGATTAAAAACCAGAATCCTACAATATGTTGCTTATAAGTAACATATTTAAAGTAGTCTGATACATACAGAGTAAAGATAAAAGGTTGAAGCATAATCTATTATACTTCAGCTGAAGTAAAAAAATCAGGAATAGTGATCCTGATTCTCAGATCAAGCAAAAGAAAAATTAATCTAATTAAAAAAGATAAGGAAGGAAAGTACGTTTTGTTAAAAAAAAAAGTACCATAGATCTGCTGGGAAAATTGGAAACTAGTGTGGAAAAAATTAGGGCTTGACCCACACCTAACACCACATACCAAGATAAGATCTAAATGGGCTCATGATTTGGATATAAAGAATGATATTATAAGCAAATTAGAGGAACATAGGATAGTTTACCTCTCAGACCTGTGGAGATGAAATAAATTTATATCCAAAGAAGAACTGGAACTCTTAATTGAACACCAGATAGATAATTTTGACTATATTAAGTTAAAATGTTTTTGTACAAACAAAACTAATGTAGACAAGATTAGGAGGGAAACAATAAATTGGGAATTCATCTTTACATTTAAGGATTCTTGATGCCGAGTGAGATGAGCAGAACCAGGAGATCGTTGTACACGGCAACAACAGTACTATATGAGGATCAGTTCTAATGGACATGACTCTCTTCAACAATGAAATGCTTCAAACCAATTACAATTGTTCAGTGAAGAA
>JAJPUD010005585.1:97317-112485 GCA_023553655.1 Myrmecobius fasciatus
TTGTTCAGTGAAGAAAGCCATATACACCCAGAGAGAGGGATATGAAATGTGGACCACAATATAACATTTTCATGCTCTGTATTGATGTTTGCTTTCATTGTGTTTCCTTTCTCTGATTTTTTTTTCTTGTAGATCTGATTTTTCTTGCACAACAATGATAAGGGTGGAAATATGTATACATATATTTGATTTGTCAAGTATTTTAACATAATTAACACATAGTGGATTTCCTGCCATCTAGGGGAGGGGTGGGGACTAGGGGGGAAATCTTGTAACAGAAAGCTTTGTAAGGGTCAATGTTGAAGAATAACCCATACATATGTTTTGCAAATAAAAAGCTTTAATAAAAAAGTAGATAGTGAAGTAATATCAATATAAAACATATATGCACCAAGGGGTATAGCATCCAAATTCCTAGAGGAAAAGTTAAGAGAGCTGCAAGAAAAATTAGACACCAAAACTATACTAGTGGGGGATCTCAACTTTACTCTGTCAGAACAAGATAAATCAAACAAAATAAATGAGAAAGAAGTTAAGAAGGTAAAAATAATTTTAGAAAAGTTAGATATGATAGACTGTTCGAGAAAATTGAATGGAGATCAAAAGGAATTTTTTTTTCTTGGTGATACATGGAACCTACAAAAAATTGGTCATGTATTAGGCCATAAAACCTCAAAATGAAGAAAGGCAGAAATAGTAAATGCATCTTTTTCAGATCATCATACCAAATACAGAAAGGCAGAAATACCAAATGTAGCTTTTTCAGATCAGTGATGCAATAAGAATTACATGTAATAAGGGGCTTGGAAAAAATAGAGCAAAAATTAATTGGAAACTAAATAATCTAATCCTAAAGAATGAATGAGTGAAAAAACAAATCATAAACCCAATCAATAATTTCATCCAAGAGAATGACAATAGTGAAACAACGTACCAAAATTTATGGGATGCAGCCAAAGCAGTTCTTAGGGGAAGTTTTATTTCTCTAAATGCTTAACTGCATAAAATAGAAAAAGAGTAGATCAATAAATCGGGCATGCAACTAAAAAGATAAAAAAGGACAAATTAAAAACTCCCAATTAAATACGAAATTTGAAATTCTGAAAATGAATGGGGAGATTGACAAAATTGAAAGTAAGAAAACTATTGAAGTACTGAACAAAACTAAGAGTTGGTTTTATGAAAAAAAGCAACAAAATAGAAAAATTTTTAGTTAATTTGATTACAAAAAGGAAAGAATAAAATTAAATTGTTAATAGCAAAAATGAAAAGGGTGAACTTTCCAACAATGAAGCAAAAATCATTCAGAGTTATTTTGCCAACTGTATGGCAATAAATCTGATAATCTAAGTGAAATGGATGAATATTTACGAAAATATAGATTGCCCAGAGTGGCAGAGAAGAAAATAAATTACTTAAATAATCCCAATTTAGAAAAAAAAGATTGAATAAGCTATTAATAAACTTCCCAAGAAAAAAATCGCCAGAGTCAGTTGTATTTGCATGTGAATTCTACCAAACATTTAAAGAACAATGAATTTCAATACCATGCAAACTATTTAGAAAAATAGAGGGAAAAAATGAGTTCTAAATTCCTTTTATGATATAAATATGGTGCTGATACCTAAATCAGATAGGTTCAAAACAGAGAAAGAGAATTATAAACCAATTTTCCTAATGAATTTTGATGCCAAAATCTTAAATAAAGTATTAACAAAGAGATTACAAGTCACACTGAGGATAATACACCATGATCAAATAGGATTTATTCCAGAAATGCAGAGCTGTTCCAATATTAGGAAAACTATTAGCAATATATTATAAATATATTGATATATTCAATAACCAAACTAACAAATATAATTTGATTATCTCAATAGATGCAGAAAAAGCATTTGATAAAATCAAGCATCCATTCCAATTAAAAACACTAGACAGTATAGGAATAAATGGAGTTTTCTTTAAAACGATCAGTAGAATCTATTTAAAACCATGAGCAAACATTATATGTAATGGTGATAAACTAGAATCATTTCCAAGAAGAAGGTGAGGGGTGAAGCAAGGTATTTAACATCACTAAGTCTTGGCTTTCTCATATATGAATTTCATAGAATAGGTATGAGGATCAAAAATGTAACATAACAGATCCAAAGCATATTGGGAAAATATATAAATGACAGTTATTATTTTTATTGTATATATCAATCATATAAAACATAGGTCATGTTTTCTATTTAAAACAAATTAGGAAGTAGAAACAGATCAAAGAAGTAGAGAACACATGTAGAAATGCTTGCCAGTGAAAGACATCAGGAGAGGAAGTGGGGTAGATATCATTTACTGTCCCAAAACTAAATCAAAGGAATAATTACAGTTACCAGTCTCAGTATATTCCAGACACTCTCTTTTTCCTCATCATAGTTGTTTCATATCAACAGAGGCTTGACTGCTAAAGTCAAGCCTAACTTAACTAGACTGTAAATTCACATGACAAAATATCTACAGAAGATTTTCTCACTTTGTCTCCAAACTGCACCACTGTTTCTTAGGTTACTGCACTTTTAAGTCCAAATTTATACTCCCCATAAGAATGTTAATCATCCCCTCTGAGTGGAGGAATTCATGCTATTATTTTGATAATACCCATAGTGTATTCAGTCTTATTCTACTATTCTGGGGGTTAGGGAGTTTTGTCAAAACTCTTGCTGTTATGAAGTTAAATAAGAGATAACACATGCTCAGATAATTAACATATGATACAAATAATTAAACAGAATGAGGAACTGATTCATTCCTCACATGTAATGTCATATGTAATAATATATTACTAGTTTATAGCTTGCTCTTTTATATTTTCTTGCCAATTAATAACAATGCTTTAAGGACCTAGCCTAGTATAATCCCTTGCATTATATTCTGCTTAGATAATGTATTTTGTACCTTTTTTTCTTAGAAAAGTATTATGAAGAATTTGTATCTCTTCACAAAAAAGTGGCATGTTTGTAAATACAGCTGTGACCATCTTGGAGAGAAGTAGACCTAAAATGTTAATTTGATTTTAGGTCAAGTGTTCAAGTAAGCTAGGAATGTAATAGTGTAATTGAATTTTACTGAGAGACAGATATAATCCCTATCACTTTTTCTTACAGCTTAATCCTTCATCTGAAGAATGATGCCCAACTAATGCCCATATTTTATGAGACAAGGAAAAAATTCCTATTTTCTTTCCTTGTTGTTCAAAAATTAATTCTTTTCCTGGAACAAACAAAATACCCTGCATTGTGTGTGTGTGTGTGTGTGTGTGTGTGTGTGTGTGTGTGTGTAGAGGATGGAAAAGGAGTAAGGATTGAGATAAATGTTAAATTTCTTCTCAAATTTTTTGAAAGGATAAAGCTGATTGGGATGAGACAAGAAGCATCATGGGCATTCCTAAGACAAACTGAAACAGGGAGTGATGTCAGTAATCTTTGCAGTGACAAAGATAGAGAACACCAGTATAAGAAGTGAATAAATAAAATGTTCAAATGTTCTGCCAGGATATGTTCTTTTCCTTTGCTGCTGAAGAGCAGAAAATATTGTTTCATAGCTAGGATCCTTGCTGTAACGTTATAGTAAAGAATAATGTCAATGAACTCCAGAGCCAAGACAATAATATAGCAGGGGAAAATGAGTAAAGCTCCTTTTCCTAGACAAGTCATTTTAGCCATGTTTGCCTCAATTTCCTCAACTATAAAATGAGGATCATAATAACCCAATATTTGATATCTCCCAAAGAAAAGAACAATGGGGAAAGCTGGAAAGCAATCTGACAAAAATATAATATAGACTAACATATGTGCTCTAAGTAGGTACATATCTTAGACATAAAAGTGATATCATAAGTAAATTAAAAGAGCAAAGAATAAGTTCCCTATCAATCAAATTTATAGAAGTAATTATAACCAAAGTGAAAGAGGATTACAGAAGGAAAAAATCAATACTTTTGAGTAGAAAAAAAAATAAAAACTTTTACTCAATTGACATCAATGTAACTAAAATAAGAAGAAAAACAACTAAATGGGGAGAAAACCATGAAGCAGTTTTCACTACTAAAGGTCTTATCTCTGAGACATATAGGGAACTGATTAAAATTTTTGAGAAACTTTCCACAACTGATAAGTGGTCAAAGGATATGAAAAGACATTTTTCAAAGTAGCTATAAATAAATCCAAGCTATCAATAGCCATATGGAAAAGTACTCTAAATAACTAATAACTGGGAAAATGCAAATTAAAACATCTCTTAAGAATCTATACTTTTGGTGGATTTCTGGAAAGCAATGTGAAGTTTGCACACCAAAGTTATCAATTTCGACATTACCTTCAATCTACTGTTACCAAAGATATGTTCCAAAGAAATAACAGTGTGATGAAAAAAAAATCAATATGTATAAAGAAAACTCATAAGAGTATTCTTTTTGTGATTGCAAAGAAGAGTACTGATGTGCTACATAGCAGTTGGGGAAATTTGCCAAACAAGTTATGTTGTATAAATATGATAGAAAAGTTGAACTATGCAAAAACAATGAAGAGAACAGTTTTGGGATCTTGGGAAGAACTATCCATAATAAATATAGCAAAAAGTAGGACTAGTAATCATTGATTTCAAACAAAATCAAACTTTAAAGTTCAATCAAGAGAGAAACTTACATTACATATCAACTATACTTATATTGTTTTAGATGCATGTCTACATATGTGTAAAAGTGTATGTATATGTGCAGGTGCAAACAGGTATATGTGTATATATATATATTTGTGGTATATATTATTTGCATATACATTGCATGCAAATATATCACATACATACAAAAACATATATGTACTGTGCTTAACTGTAGTCTGTTTGGGGGAATTGGGAGTGGGGAGAATGAAGGAGGAAAAAAATCAAGTAAAAAGTCCACAGCAGAGAAGAAAAGAATAACCTACACGAAAACAAAGATTTACAGTCATGAATATGTATTCCCTTCAATTATTATATATTCTTTCTTGAAATTGAAATTTATTGTTACTTAATTTGAATCCTCCTGGATGTTTTACTGGGCACACGATACTTTTTTTTTTCATTTTCCTTTTCTATGTTTCTTTTTCTGTTTTTTTCTTATTTTGTATTTAGTTTTGAATAAAATAATTATATAATCTTTTTCAGTCAAGCAAATAGAATTATAGAGAATTGTGTGAAAATCAGTTATCTTAGGATAAACACTTTAATATATTCTTAATGGAATAGTGAATAGGTCCAACTGTATTGGAAACAAATTTGAATGTATGCGAGAAATGTCACAAAATCATTCCTAATATTTCATCTAATGGTCCCACCATTGGACATATACCCCAAAAGAGGTAAATGGCAATACAACTCTAGCTAACATAATTCCAAACATAGAGACTGCAAACCTTTTCTGTATTCAATAGAGAGGACATAAAATCTTGGGAATATCAGCTAATTATCTTAAAAAAAAAAAAAAAGTCTGTGAGGGGCAGCTAGGTGGCGCAGTGGATAGAGCACCAGCCCTGAAGTCAGGAGGACCTGAGTTCAAATCTGTTCTCAGCCACTTAACATTCCCTAGCTATATGACCCTGGGCAAGTCACTTAACCCCAATTGCCTTAGCAAAAAGCAAAAAATAAAATAAATAAATAAATAAGTCTGTGAGAAACTTAATGAGCTCATTACTGTCATTGAAAGAAGAATATTTTTTAAAAAAACCAAGTTAACTGATACAGGTAAGAAAAAGGCTATGAGAGATTTCTTTCAAGGAATTTATGTGAGGATTTGATAGAAGAATAATACAATCTACTTCTTGAGGAGACAAGGTTAACTATTATCTTCAAGAGAGTGTAAAGAAATATCCTGAGAGAAATTAACAACTTTTATTCCTTGGAGAAAATTCCACAAATAAAATCCCCAAGATACTTATTTAAAATACCATTATGAGAGGACTAGTTGGTTGGATTTTGGTTCCAACTTTTTTGAGCAGTCAAGTTTCAGATAAATTAGAGGCTAACATTTATCATATTGTTGAAACATTAATTTATGTTTTTTATTATTTGTCATTATTAAGAAGATGTACAGTCAATAGTCTGGATATTTGTCTAAGCAGAATGAGTTGAAGCCAGCATGAGCTAACCTATTCACAAAAGTAAATAGTTAAATTTTAGTGTTAGCATTTATACCTCAGAAATCAGAAATCACTGATCTCAAAGTCAAAGATTTAATCAAGAGATAAATCTACATGAAATATCAGCCACACTAATACTATTTTAGATGCATGTCTATATATATGTGAATATGTATGTATATGTGTATGTGCAAGTAGGTGTAGGTTTGTGTGTATATAATTATATAACTATATATATGTATGTATGTATATGTATATGTGTATATGCATACACATATCCTCTAGATATCTCAGCCCCAATCTTAGCCCAGAACATACTACTTTGCAAAGCCAGAGAAGTCTCTGAAACACAAGATAGAGCTGGGCCCCATGGAGCTACATATAGGAGTCTGCATTTCCCCAATCAGGTCATTGTCTTTCTCATATGCCCTCTCCCCCAGAGATGGTGAACCAGCCTCACTCTGCCTGGTTGCTCTTCTGGCCCTGCCTCATACCTTCCTGAGCAAGGGGAGAAGAGATCAGAGAGAGAACTATGGAGATTATTTGCAGATCAAAGCATACTATTTTCACTTTTTTCCCTTCCCTTTTTTTTACTTTATGTTTTTTTCCCTATTTTTCTGATTTTGCTCTCTCAACATAACTCATAATGAAATATGTATAAAACAAATATACATGTATAACTATAGAAATATATTAATTTTTAAAAAATCACATGCACACACAAAAGGTTGTTTAAATTTTAAAGAAAATCCCCATAATGAACACCAAATTAATGCTTGGAAAACCATCTTGATTTCTGGAGTTATTCTTCCTACATAACATTTGTTTCAATAAATTCATACATAAATGTGATATGACAGATTTTCACTTACATTGAGCTGTGTCCTAAATGTACCTTCACTTGGAAAGATCAAAACTTTAAATCTCTGGGTAGTGATACTGGCTGTAGTACTTAACTCTAGAATACCAAAATAAGTATGTCTACTTGACGTTTTGAAACTTTAACTACTAGAGTCTCAATTCGTTCACAAATACTTAATACCAGATGCCTTGAGTAAACGAATCAACAAATTTCCTCTGAATGAGGATTCTGGGAAGATGGCAGAGAGGGCAGCAAATTTCAAGCTCTCCAGATTTTCCCCACAAATAGAACAAATTTGTGACTCAGGACAAAGACAAACTGATGAAAAATCAAGGATATTTGGGGCAGAACAGGGGACCTTCTGTTATAACCCAAACAAGACCTAAAGAAAGACCCCTGACCAGGTTTAACCAGTGTGAAGTGCAAACATTTCTGGGGAGGCTCTGAAGAAACACTAAGTGGGGACCCCTCAGGCTAGCTGAGTGTGGCTGGAACCTCAGCAGGAGCCCCAGAGACTTTCACCTCCTGGACTGTTTGTGGAGTCGGGACCTGAGTCCGGGAAGACTGAGGGAACCTTAACATCAGACCCAGCTGTGCTGCTGAGATGTGGCCCTGGGTGAGAAGGAATCAGCACCCAGCAGGATGATGCTGTCTGCAAGCACCTGTAGGAGGGTGGAGCTCTTAGTTTGGGATTCCTGATCAGAGAGGAGAGCTGAAGGGAATCTTGAGGTTCTATTCCTCCCACCCCAAGATTAGAGGTGCTTACACCAGTGCCCTTTATTTTTAAAAATGAACCAGCAAAGAAGAAAAAAACCCCACCATACAAACTTGCTATGGGAACAGGGAAGACTGGGGTTCCTCTTCGGAAGAGGACACTGAAGTAAAAAGGCTTCTACTCCAAAAAGTATAGTGAAATGGCTCCCTGCCCAGTGAGAACTTATAGAAGAACACAAAAATGAATTGAAAAATTAAATGAGAGACATTGAGGGAAAACTAAAAAATAAAAATAAAAACAAGATTATGAAAATAGTCAATCAACTAGAAAAGTATCAAAGATCAGTTTCAAAAAACTCAATCTGGACAAATGGTTTATGTTTTTTATTTTCTACATGAGAAATGTGTACTATATGTTTAAGATTCACATCAACAATAAGGTAGCTCAAAAGAAAGATTGACAGAGTTAAGGTAAAAATAGTAATTACATTGTACAAATGAGGTGCAAAGGAAGAACTTGTGTGTGTTTACATGTATACATAAATATATCTTTTCTTAACTATAGCTTTCTTGGGGATGAGGGATGAAAGGGGAAAAAGAATAAAATAAATAAGATACATATCAGAGAACAAAAGAACAATTTATAGGGAGGTAAAGAAAAAAATTAACCTACTAAAATATATACCTTTCTGATTTGGTAATTTGTTGTTATATATTTTGAATCCTCCCTGTTGTTCTGCTGAGTATATGACAATGTTCTCTTTTGTTTTGTTTTATTTTGTTTGATATTCCTCTTCTGTTTTTCTTTTTTTCTTATTCTCTTTGTTTTTTTAATAAAATAATAATAATAAAATCTGAAAAACAAGCCCAAAATTCCTTTGAAGCACATGATGCAAAGAAACTAAGCTGAAGCGGTCTCTAATTTTGACTACATTGTCAATTTAAAATGTTTCTCTTAACTATGTAGTTAGTAGACCAAAAACCAGTTATGAAATGTCTGCAAATGCTCCACAATTTCTCTCCGAAGCAGGTTTCTCAATCTGTATACTTGGAGAAGTTGCATCATGTAAGCAAGGTGATTTATTGAACATGTGGCAGAGCCCCACTACAATTCATATTGCATTTTATAGTTTTCTATGATGACATCGATGAGAGCAAGAATTTTGAATTAGCCAAAGTTCATATCTCCTGCAGCATTTAACATAGTATTCAGGATTTAATAGGTGAAACTTAGTCATTTACTAAATAAACACTCTGACTTCTATACCCCAGGTCTTCAGTATTCTTTTATACAATGTTTGGTATTTTGATAAGAATTGTTTTACAAAACATTTCATTTTCTCTGATTCAGAGGCCATAATTTCTCTTCTGATTAGTCTTTTGAGTTGTCTTAAGTCAATTTTTCAATCATAAGTACTTGACAGCACTACACATATCTTCCTATAAAATCTCTTTGACCTTTGAAATCAGGGTTGTCTCATTTTAATCACAAATTTATTTATAATGGAATCACTCTTCTAAAATGTTTTATGTCATTTAATTTTCCATTTAGTTATTTACATAGCTTCAACCATAATTGAAATTGTTGTTCTTAATAAAAACTAAGAATAGAAACAATGTAATGATGATGCTATTAAGATTAGAAGTGCTATGTAGATGAGGAAAAACATGGTGCAAAAAAAAAAATCACGAAGTGGTTAGAATATCTGCATCTCATATTTATATCTTGAATTTCTCATTTGTAGCATGTATTTTATTTATTATTCACATAATCTCACATTTATATAAGACCTATTCCCTTAAAGACTTTTCTAACAGTAACCTTATGGTAGGGGTAGCATGAATATAAAATCAGACTTTATGTAGGTGGAAACTGAGGCTTAGAGAACCTCATATGCACACCCGAGTATGATATAATCATAATTTAATGACCTGACCTATATCACACACAGTTAGTAAAATGGCAGATAGTAGCAATGTATAGTGAAAAAGTTTGTGTGTACTGTAGGTGATGCTGTTTTAAGCTAATGCTATTTTTAAAAGTTCCTTAGTATTTTGTTGCTTTTCATTTTCAATTGTTATTACATAATTATGCAAATAGTTTTATTATAAGATTCAAACATTTAGAGGATTTGTTCCATTCCTTTCTATAACTCAGGTAATTTTATTTATTTTATAGTCTTTGGAATCTGACTAGTTCTGCCACTTATAATCTGGGTGATTTTGAGCAAATACTTTTTTCTGAGATACAGTTTGGTTACCTGCAAAATAAGAGAGTTAGTCTAAAATGTCCTCAAAAGATTCCTTATTGCTCTTAATTCTATGATAAACAATATAGAAATTATACCATTTTACACTTTGCTTTGAAACATTAAATTTGTATTGTTTGATGCTTTCACCATTCGTTATGATTTCATAAAAATTAATGTGATCCCATGGATGCAGGTGCATCTGGAAAGTTAAATACTTTTATTTTCAATCAGAAAATTAAAAACAGAGACAAAATTTGTGATTTCACTGATAGAAAGAATTTCTGGGTAAGTTTTTTTTCTAGCAATCAAGTGTCAGCAGCCCTTCTGTGGTTCATTAGTTAGAATTATCTACATCATTCAGAAGAAAACTTTTACGTAGTCCCACTGACAGTATATCAGAGACCAGACCTGAAACTAAGTCTTTTTGGCTTCAAGGAAAAATTTCTATTTAGTATAGTACATGGCTTCTCAATAAAGAAAAGAAGAGAGTTTCAGGGACAGAGCTAAAATAGCAGGGTGAAGCCAGGTAGTTGCTCAGGCTTTCCCAGTTTCCCTAAAAAAACACATGAAATCAAGCCCTGAGCAGAATCTGGGAGAATAAAACCACTCTCCAACTCAAAATAGACGAAGGATTTCAAGAAAGGTCAGATTCACTGGGGTGAAAGGGATACTCGGACTGTGTCCAGGAAAGCTAGCAAGAAGGCCTTAATTACAGAAAAATAAGCAACTGAGACCCTCTCTCCAAGCTCAGTAGCAGAACAGATTTGCCGGACAGCTTCCAGTTCCAGAGTAGAAGACAAATTGCCAGCCAGGAAAACTAAGTTATTTCCTGGAAGGAAAAAAATAGTGCTACCCCTGCTGTGAGCAAGACGCCATACAAAGAGTGCTTCTGGCAAATTCCTAGTTTGGAAAACCAGGCTGTTTTCTGGATAGATCAGGTAAAGCAATCATTTTGCTGTGAGAAAAACACCAAACACAAGGGACCCTTGTGCTCAAAGCCAAGGCACAAGAAGCTTGGGACGATACTCTTTGTACCTCAGGAACAGAACTCAACTTTAAAAGTAAATAGAAATAGAAAAAAGAAAGAAAGAAAATGAGCAAGTAAAAGAAAATAATCTTAACCACAGAAAGTTACTGTGGTGACAGGGAAGACCAAAATACTAACTCGGTTGAGGATAAAATGCTTACAGTAGAAATCTCAAAAAGTGATATAAATTGGTCTCAATACAAAAGGGGCTTCTAGGAAGTACTTATAAAAGATTTCAAAAGGGGCTTCTAGGAAGCACTTATAAAAGATTTCAAAAGGCAAATAAGAGAGGGAAAAGAAATGCAAGCTAGGCAAGAAAGAATCAATAGCTTAAAAAAAGAAGACAAAAATTGACTGAAGAAAACAGTTCCTTTAAAAATACAAATGGACAAATGCAAAAAAAAAAATCCAATGAAGAAAACAATACCTTGAAAAGTAGAATTGATCAAAGAGAAAAGGAGATACAAAAGTTAACTGAATAAAATCACATATTAAAAAATAGAACTGACTTCCTTCCGGGGGTGGAGCCATGGTGGCAGAGATCAGACAGGAGTCTCTGTAACCTCCTCTAACCTCCCCTCAAACCAACAACATATGAAGCCTCTAGACTGATTCTGAAGCAAAAAAAAGCCACAATATATGGAGAACAACACGATTCTAGAAGAAGATACTCTGGAAGAACCTCAAAACAGGTCTGTTTTAATTGGGCAGGGGGGTGGTCTACTGAACCCAGACTGCAGCGCAGGGAGACCAGGGCAGGGAGCTGGAGCAGGGAGCTGGAACAGGAGTCAGAACAGGAGTGGGAGCGTTGTGCTTTTCACACACCTGGGAGTCTTCTGCGGGCCTCTTGGAACAATCTGTCCTGATGGTGGGCAGGTGGTTTGGAGGGTCTGCCTTTTGAGGGGGATAGATTGTGAACCACTGAACCCCTGATGAGCATGGGACCTAGCTGCCATTACACAGCACCTTAAAGCAATCAATCAAACAACAGGACTGATCAGCACCAGAAATAATTCAATCAGCGGAGCTGCTTAGTACCTGACATAATTCAATCAGCAGAACTGCCCAGTTCCTGAAATAACTCAATCAGCAGAACTGCCCCAGGGCAAATTAAAGCAGCTGTCCCACCTTTGCCCTAAACAGACCTCACACCTTTAAAAAAAATGAATAAAAAACCAAAAAGAGCTCTCACCATAGACAACTTTTATGGAGAGAGGGAAGAACAGACCTCAAATCCTGAGGCCCCTAAAGGTAAAGCAACTCCAGAAAAAGCCCCAAAGAGAGACATAAATTGGTCTCCATGTCACAAGGCTTTCTTTGAAGATTGCATAAAAAATCTTAAAAGAGAGTTAGAAGAAACATGGGGAAACGAAATGAGATCACTGCAAAATAAAATAGAAAAAATGGAAAAAGAATGCAATGAACAAAAATAGAACCAAGCAAATGGGAGTTAATGATTCCATGAGATATCAAGAATCAATCAAACAAACTAAAAAATAAATAAAAACAATGAAAAAAAACACAAAATACCTCATTGGAAAAACAGTCAACCTGGAAAAGAAATCCAGAAGAGACAACTTAAAAATTATTGGTCTACTTGAAGGCAATAATTGCAATCTGAAAAGGATATGTTTACTATTTTTTGTTTTTCTGCATTTCAGTGTGATATTTTCATGCTCTAATACCTGGCAAATTTTTGTGTGGGTTCCATGTACTGCTGAGAAATAGTATATTCCTTTCTATTCTCATTAAATTTCCTCCACAGATCTATCCTATCTAACTTTTCTGAATTATATTTGCCTCATTAACATCTTTCTTGTTTATATTGTGGTTAGATTTATCTAATTCTGAAAGTGGAAAGTTGAGTTTCCCCAACTGGTATAGTTTTATTGTTAATTTCCTCCTGTAACTCATTTAACTTCTCTTTTGCAAATTTAGATGCTATGTTATTTAGTGCATATGCTTTATACTGGTATTACTTCATTGTCTCTGATATGTTTTAGGAAGATGTAATTTCCTTCCTTATCTCTTTTAATTAGATATATTTTTACATTGCCTGAAAAGGCAATTGCCACCCCTGCTTTTTTAACTTCAGCTAAAGCATCATAGATTCTGCTGTAATCCCTTGCCTTTATTATTTGTGTTTCTGTACTTCAAATTTATTTCTTGTAAAGAAAAAAATATAGGATTTTTGTTTTACTCTATTCTGCTATCCTTTTCTACTCTATCACATTTACATTTACATTTGTGATAATTAACTGTATAGTTCCCATCATTCTATTTTCCTTTATTTAGTCCTTTTTCTCTTACCTTTCATCCTGTCCTTTACAACTCTTCTTTGTATTCTGGAATATCATATTTCATTTGTTGTAGAAATAGCTAAATCCTAATGTAATTATGGCTCCATGATACTTGAATTGTTTCTTTGTAGCTATTTACAATATTTTCCCCTTGACCTGAGAGCTCTAGAATTTGACATATATTTTCTTCATAATTTCTTGAAAGATGGTACCTAGATTTTTTTTTTAAATCATGACTTTCAGGTAGTAGAATATTTTAGATTTTTTTTTTGCTGAGGCAATTGAGGTTAAATGACTTGCCCAGGGTCACACAGCTAGGGAATGTTAAGTGTCTGAGACTAGATTTGAACTCAGGTCCTCCTGACTTCAGGGCTGGTGCTCTATCCATTGTGCCACCTAGCTGCCCCAGTAGAATATGTTTGTAAAATTGATCTATCCTGAAGTATTTTCCAGGTCAGTTGTTTTTCAATGCAAATTTCATGGTTTATTATTTTTTTATTAATTTTATTTTGCTTGATTGTTTCTTAATGTTCTTGGAGTTATTAGCTTCTGATTGCTCAATTCTAATTTTTAAGAAATTATTTTTCCAAATGAAATGGAGGAATATCTACAAAAATATAGATTGCCCAGGTTAACAGAAGAGGACATAAATTATTTAAATAGCCCCATATTAGAAAAAGAAATAGAACAAGCTATTAACCAACTCCCTAAGAAAAAATCTCCAGGGCCAGATGGATTTACATGTGAATTCTACCAAACATTCAAAGAACAATTAATTCCAATACTATAAAAACTATTTGAGAAAATAGGGACAGAAGGTACACTGCCAAATTCCTTCTATGATAAAGATATGGTGCTGATAGCTAAACCACGTAGGGTGAAAACAGAGAAAGAAAACTATAGAACAATTTCCCTAATGAATATTGATGCAAAAATTTTAAATAAGATATTAGCAATGAGATTACAGAAAGTCATCCCCAGGATAGTACACTATGACCAAGTAGATTTATACCAGGGATCCAGGGCTGGTTCAATATTAGGAAAACTATCAACATAATTAATTATATTAATAACCAAAATAACAAAAACCATATGATTATCTCAATAGATGCAGAAAAAGCATTTGATAAAATCCAACACCCTTTCCTATTAAAAACACTAGAGAGTATAGGAATAAATGGGCTTTTCCTTAAAATGATCAGTAGCATCTATTTAAAACCATCAGCAAGCATCATATGTAATGGAGACAAACTAAAACCATTCCCAATAAGATCAGGAGTGAAACAAGGCTGCCCACTGTCACCATTACTATTTAATATTGTATTAGAAATGTTAGCTTTAGCAATAAGAGAAGAAAAAGAGATAAAAGGAATTAGAGTAGGTAATGAAGAAACCAAATTATCACTCTGCAGATGACATGATGGTATACTTAGAGAACCCTAGAGACTCAACTAAAAAACTACTAGAAACAATTCACAACTTTAGCAAAGTTGCAGGAGTCAAAATTAATCCACATAAATCATCAGCATTTTTATATATTACCAACAAAGTTCAGCAGCAAGAGATAAAAAAAAATTCCATTCCAAATAATGGATGATAGTATAAAATATTTGGGAATCTATCTGCCAAGTAAAAGTCAGAAACTAGACGAACTAAACTACAAAACACTTTCCACACAAATAAGATCAGACCTAGTCAATTGGAAAAACATTAAGTGCTCATGGGTAGGCAGAGCGAACATAATAAAAATGACAATACTACCCAAACTAATCTACTTATTTAGTGCCATACCAATCAAACTCCCAAGAAATTATTTTACACATCTAGAAAAAAATAGTAGCAAAGTTCATTTGGA
>JAJPUD010005585.1:120370-154535 GCA_023553655.1 Myrmecobius fasciatus
TAATGAAAAAAAAAAAAAAGGCAGATGAAGGTGACCTTCCTGTACCAGATCTAAAAATATATTATAAAGCAGCGGTCATCAAAACCATTTAATACTGGCTAAGAAATAGAGCAGTCGATCAGTGGCACAGGATAGGTTATCAGGACAATATAGGCAATAACCTTAACAATTTAGTGTTTGATAAACCCAAAGACCCCAGCTTTTGGGATAAGTACTCACTATTCGGCAAAAACTGCTGGGAAAATTGGAAACTAGTGTGGAAGAAATTAAGGCTTGACCCATACCTAACACCACATACCAAGATAAGTTCTTAATGGGTTCATAATCTAGATAAAAAGAGTGATATTGTAAGCAAATTAGAGGAACAAAAAATAGTTTACATCTCAGACCTGTGGAGATGGAATAAATTTATGTCCAAAGAAGATCTGAAACTCTTATATGAACACCAGATAGATAATTTTGATTATATTAAGTTAAAAAATTTCTGTACAAATAAAACTAATGCAGACAAGATTAGGAGGGAAATATCAAATTGGGAAATCATCTTTACATTTAATGGTTCTGATAAAGGCCTCATTTCTAAAATATATAGAGAATTGTCTCATATATATAAGAATTCAAACCACTCTTCAATAGATAAGTGGTCAAAGGATATGAAGAGACAATTTTCAGATGATGAAATTAAAACCATCTCTAGTCATATGAAAAGTTGCTCCAAATCACTATTGATCAGAGAAATGCAAATTAAGACAACTCTGAGGTACTTCTACACACCTGTCAGATTGGCTAAAATGACAGGAAAAGATAACGAATGCTGGAGGGGATGTGGGAAAACTGGGACACTGATACATTGTTGGTGGAACTGTGAACAGATCCAACCATTCTGGAGAGCAATTTGGAGCTATGCTCAAAAAATTATCAAACTGTGCATACCCTTTGACCCAGCAGTGTTTCTACTGGGCCTATATCCCAAAGAGATCTTAGAGGACGGAAAGGGACCCACATGTACAAGAATGTTTGTGGCAGCCCTTTTTGTAGTGGCTAGAAACTGGAAACTGAAGGGATGCCCATCAATTGGAGAGTGGCTGAATAAATTATGGTATATGAATGTTATGGGATATTATTGTTCTGTAAGAAACGACCAGCAGGATGATTTCAGAGGCCTGGAGAGACTTGCATGAACTGATGCTGAGTGAAACGAACAGAACCAGATCATTATACGCAGCAACAACAATATTACATGATGATGAATTCTGATAGACATGGCTCTCTGCAACAAAGAATTGTCTCAAACCAGTTCCAATTGTTCAGTGAAGAAAACCATATATACCCAGAGAGAGGGATATGAAATATGGACCACAATGTAACATTTTCATGATCTCTATTGATGTTTGCTTGCATTGTGTTACCTTTCTCTGATTTTCATTTTTTTTCTTGTAGATAGAATTTTTCTTGCACAACTTGTCAAGTATTTCAGTATTATTGTCATGTAGAGGACTTCCTGCCATCTAGGGGAGGGGAGGAGCCTGGGGGTAAAAGTTGTAATGGAGAGCTTTGCAAAGATCAATGCTGGGGAACTACCCATACATATGTTATACAAATAAAAAGCTTTAATAAAAAAAACTCCCCCCCCCAAAAAAAGAAATTATTTTTCCTGAACAAGCTTTTATACTAATCTTTTCCATTTGACAAATTCTATTTTTTAAGGAGTTGTCTTCTTTGGTGCATTTTTGTATATCTTTTTTCTTTGTTTAGTCTTTTTTCTGTTTTGTTTAGTCTTTTATCATGCTATTAATTCTTTTTTCATGATTCTCTTTCACTGATCTCATTTCTTTTCTCAATTTTTCTCATATTTTGCTTATTTGATTTTTGGAATCCTTTTAAAATTCTTCCAGGAATTTTTTGTGTGTGCCTGAGACCAATTTATATTTTTCTTTGAGGTTTTACATATGGCCATTTTGGCACTGTTGCTTTTTTCTGAGTTTGTATTTTGATTCTATCTGTCACTTTACCAATTGTATAGCCAAGTTCTTTTCTTTCTTTTTTATTTTTTTTTTTTGCTCATTTTCCTGCCTACTTCATTACTTTGTGCTTTTATTTAAAATTTGTGCTCTGTCCCTTTACTTGTCCAAGGTTCTCGTTCCTGGGATTTGAGGTCTCACTGTTGACTTGCTATGGAGGTGAAACTTCCTTGTTGTCTTGCACTGGGGACTTAAATTTGCTGCTTTTCTGCTCCACAGGCAGAGTCTTGCTACTAGTCAACAATAAGGGTAGGGCCTTATGCTGCTTGCTAGTCTGAAATTGCTGGCTTACACAAAAGCAGGAGTCCTGCCCTAGGGCTCAGAGTCTTTCTGCAGATCCACTGCAGCTGGCAATTTTTAGTTTGGTTTGGTTTGTTTTACCAACTTCCTCTCATACCTCAGTGAGACAGACCTTTCTTGCTGAGTTGATAAGTTGCTTCTCCACTCCTGAATTGGGTCCAAAGAATTTTTTGAGGTTACTTGAAGGGGAATTTAGTAGGGTTCCAGGAGTCCCTTCCTTACATCTAAGCACCAGAAGAGCTCTTTTTTCACTTCTGACCTCTTCAAGAAGCACATCTTTAATTGGGTTGGTAGTTTCCAAGCATAATGAGAAAAAATATGTTGAAAGAATATTATCCATTTTTTTCCTTTTTTTTTTTAACATTTTCATAGTTAAATGACAATAGGTTGACTTTGCCTCATTGGACTTCTGGCTAATCTTTCTTTAAACTGATTTTATTATCTCTCCCTTATGACATATTATTGCCCATAATCAACTATCAACTTTATCTGTAAGATTTTATGAACAAGTTTATATTTTAAATTACACTGCCTCTAGTAATCATTTGTTTCTGCTTGTCATTAAGGTTCAACAGGTTTTGTTTTGTTTTTTTTTTTACTACATCTTTGTGCCAACTTCATGTTGATAGATTACTGCATTAAAGATTTTATTTTTGTTTTAGGAGTGCATCTGCAATACTTTCAGATATGAATATCTTTTAGCTTAGAGTAATAATTGTGTTCTGAGATTTGAGTGTATATGACTGTTCCATAAAGTGGGTCAAAGGAAGAGATTTATTTAAATTCTAATATTTTCTTGAGTAAGTTTTGTATCTTATGCATTACTTCTATTTTCTTATCTTGTTGATTTAGCTTTAAGTTGTCTATATCTGCAATATAATTCCTTTTTTTTCCTGGAGTTTTTGGGGTGGAAGAGGTTTGTGGAAAACAATTACTGAATCATCTTATTGTGCATATGTTATTCTTATTATTGACATTTTTAGGAGAAAGTTAAATTTATCTTAATTTCCTATAAATATTTCAATTATTAAAATAGCTTATTTAAGAAGTTATAGACTGAATTTTAGACTATAAGATTTATAATTCTCTAATCTTTTTTAATGGTTTTTGTAAATACATTTTCATCAATGTATTTTTGACATAACCATACTTTTCCCTAGTATCTTCCCTTCTCCCGGAGAATCATCTTATATAAAATATGTATATTTTATATATTAATATATACTAACATATATTATATATTAATATATTATATATTATAAAAATATATAAAATATTATCAAAAACAAAAATGAAAAAAATTAACATTACTAATTAACAAAATGCAAAAAATCTGAAAATATGTGAAATATATGATAATTGTAGACCTCCAACTCCTACAAAGGAGTGAGCTAGAATGATCTTAATTTTTTTTTGGACCATTACCTTTTTTTATGATTTTACCACATTCATTTTTATATTAACTTTTTTTGTGAGGCAATTGGGATTAAGTGCCTTGCCCGGGTCACACAGCTTGGAAATGTTAAATGTCAGAGACAAGATTTGAACTCAGGTCCTCCTGACCTCAGGACCAGTGTTTTATCCTCTGCATCAACTAGCTGCCCCTCAAAATTCTCTTTTAATCTTTTCGTGTAGTTCATCTTCATGTTGTCATTTTTGTAATCACATATATTTTTTCATGATTCTGCTTACTTTATATATGTGACCCCAGTTCCAAAGCTCATTGGCTTAGAACTCTCTCCTTATTGATTGACATCAAGACCTTATGCCCATATGAGGAGTAGATTAAAGCTGGTGAGAGAAAAGAACCCTTCGATTTCCTCAGTCTTCCCAATGTTCAAGTTTTCTTCCCAGTTCAAGTCTCTTCAGGTCCTTCTGCCTTTCGGCTTTAAGAGAAAATGTAAGATGGCAACTTCACTTCAGGTTGTTGAAAGAAAAATTCTCTGAGAAGAAGCTGTGATAAATGGAAACATCATTGCCATCCTATCCCTATATCTAGCTTGCTATCTTAGAGATTTGGGGAAACTTCCCTTTGAGTGAGCTCTAGAATGCCCTTTCTTGATTGAGCTGTTATCTCTTTCCCAATGGGAGAAAAATAGTTTTCTATGCATAGCTTTTTTGATTTCTGTTTTGCTACCAATCTGAATAAATGAGTTTTTTCCTCAGATGCTATATGTCTTCATTGGAGAACTGATACTTGGTGGAAAAGGGGTCAAGCCTTGCATATAAAGCTTAGGGATTTCCTCTCTTGTCCTCATTAATGAACAGGAATTAGAAGTTAGCTTGAACATGAACATCATAACACCTACACTGGTAATATTTAAGAGAACAATATCCACCTAATAATATAAGCATCTGAAGTCAGCAGAATGGCCTCTGACCATAATCTTTTGCTTCCTCCATATCAGGAATTAAAGTTTCTCTTGAAGAAAGGTCAAGAAGAAGGGAAGTGCAAAAGAAACTAGAGATATCTATTTTGCCTACTTTGAAGCTTATGCTATATGTAGAGGATAACCCTAATACAAAATGGAGGACTTCGCTATACATGGAAGCTCTGTGCAAACAAGTATATCTCTAGTCAATTAATCAATTATTCAGTAAATATTTATTATTTGGTAAGTACAATGTAAGTGGCATTCTGCTAAATGATGGGGATACAAAAGAGGCAAAAAGACAGTCCTTTTTCTGAAGGAATCTACAATCTAATGGGGAGACATGTAAAAAATACAAAACAAGCTATGTTAAAATAGATAAGAAATAATTAACATAAGGAAGGTCCTAAAATTAAACTAAGTTGAGGGAAGCTTCAAGTAAAATTTCAGAGAAGAGGAGAGAATTCCATGCATGGGAGATAGCCAGAGAAAATTCCCAGAGAAGAGAAATGGAGTCTTGTTAAAGGACTAGCAAGAATTTAGTGTCACTGGACTAGAGTATGTGGAAGAGGATGAATAGAAGGTGTGAGAATATTGGAAGATAGGTGGGGGAACACTATGAAGGGCTTTGGGTTTCAGTAGATTTTATATTTGATCCTGAAACTGAAAGAAATTCATTTGAATTTATTGAGTATGGGGGTTTACATGGTCAGATTTGTGCTTCAGGAAGTTTACTTTGACAGCTGAATGGAAGATAGACTGGGATAGGATGAAATTTAAATACTGACCAATCAATAGGCTATTGAAATGGTCTAGGCATGAGGAGATGAGGGACTGAAACATGGTGGTAACAATATTAAAAAAAGAGAAGAGAAAATATGTAAGGGATGCTATGGAATAAAACTGATATGTTTTGGCAACAGAAAGGAATTGGGAGAAGTTGAGGGGGAAAGGGAAGAGAAATTGAGGAGTCTAAAAGTCCTAGTTAATGAACCTTTGCAATTAAGTGAATAGTATTATTCTCCAAAATAATAAGAACATTTGAAAAGGAGAGTTTGGAAGAAAAGAAAATGAATTCAATATTCAACATGCAGAATGTTGGATTTCTATAGAACACCCATTTTGAGATGTGAAATTTGAGACTAGAGCCAGCACAGAGTTAACTAGTCTTGAGACTCATCATCATAGAGATGATAAATAAATTCATGAGAACTGATGGGATCAAGTGAAAGAATATAGAGGGAGAAGAAAAGGGGGATCATGATAGAAATTATTGTTCTCCATTTTCAAGAGTACCAAATGACATCACTATGTTGAGCTCAAGATATAGTGTGTCTAACTGACTGATATAAACTTGGAAGGATAAACAACAGGTCAGAGCATAAGAATGAAGTGAAGATGTTAGTAATTTTCAGTAGCTAACACTTATTTTGAGCTACTGCTATTATGTTTGTTTATTTTTTTAATACTTTTTTTTATTTTTCAAAATACATGCAAAGAAGGTTTTAAACACTCGCCCTTGCAAAACCTCGTGTCACAAATTTTTCTCCCTTCCTGTTCTTTCTTCCCCTTCCCATAGACAGCAAGGAATCCAATATAGGTTAAATACACGCAATTCTTCTAAACATATTTCTACGTTTATCATGCTGCACAAGAAAAATCACAACAAAAAGGAAAAAATGAGAAAGACAACAACAACAACAAAGATGAAAATATTATATTGTGATCCACATTCAGTCCCTGTAGTCCTCTCTCTGGATGCAGATGGCTCTCTCAATCACAAGTCTATTGGAATTGGCCCAAATTACCTTGTTGCTGAAAAGAGCTACATTCATCAGAGTTGATCATCACATAATCTTGTTGTCGTTGGGCACAATGTTCTCTTAGTTCTATTCACTTCACTTAGCATCAGTTCTCAAGAAGTTTAGCCACAAAAATGAAATATATGGGAAAATTGCTAGCAGAGATGGATGGACTAAGTGAAGCATTTTGAGGATGGGGGATAAATGGGCATGTTTGTAGATAGTAGGTGAGAAATTTAATGAACCACACTGACTCCATTTTGTAACTCAATTCTCGAGCTAGCTCAATTCTCTTTCTATTCAATTATGGGTTTAATCCAATTTATGTCTTGTGAGAAAACTTTGTTCCATTGTGAGAATAGAGAGAAAACTTTACTAAATGTCTGAACCAAACCCTTAATGGCTGGGGAGATGGAGCACCTGTATTGTTGATTAGAGAAACTTAACTAAGGACTTAGTTTATGTTAACCAGAAGCCCAGTCAGAGCCAAAGATGGCTGCAATGACCTTTCTTACAATTGTACATTTCAAATAATCCATATGTCTTATCTGAAAACTATCCTCCTACTGATCAATGAGTTATTTCTGTTTTCCTTTATTTACTTTCAGACACTCATAGAGAATGGAATGCTTTTTTCTGATTTCAGAGAATTGCTTCTGTTCACTCTCTCCCAATTTCCTAATCTTTCTTCCAGTTAGAAATCAGATTACCTAATGTTGTATCTTGGTTAATTATTTCCTTTAATTAATTGGTCTTATTTGATTAGTTGTTCTTAATGTCTAAAGCTCTGTCTCTCCTGTATTTAGGGTACAGACTTAATCTGAGGAGGTTTGGTTACAGTTTATTGATCAATTGATATGCATTGCTTAAGAAACATCCTTGGTAAGTCAGTTCATCTCTTTACTGCATAAGTCTCTTATTCTATCACCCATCTTTGTCTTGCAAAACTTCAACACTGGATCACTCTCACTATCCCCTATCATTGCTCTTGTATATGTACTGCTGAAAAATACTATATATTTTATTCCCTATGGAACAGCCCTGAAATCCTTACAAATATGGACTTGTTTTTTATTATTTAGATTTAAGAAAATGTCAGCAATATAAATTTAATTTCAAAGTATAGACAGATATTTTTCCCTTTTCCTATCCAATCAGAATGTTAAAAATGTCAGTACACCCCTCTCACTATATATATATAAATATATATATACATATATATATATTGCTCTATGGATATATTACTTGAACTCATTAAGCTTACAGTTCAATGCTAAAGGAATGAAGTCACAATCAGAATGGAACATAGTTACTTTAGGCTGATAATCATTAAAACTGATATTTATATAGCACTTTTAAGGTTTGCAAAGTACTTTACATCCATTATCTCATTTGAACATCATAACTTTCCTGTATCCCTATCTCTCCCACCACTTCCTTCAATTTATCACAAACCTCTTGAGTTTCTCAGACAATTTTTGGTTTTTTGCATCAGCATTATCATTATTTGTGTACACTTTTCTACTCCTACTGAAATATATACACATTGAAGGCAAAGACATTTAAAAAGAAAATCTTATGTAGCAAGCCATGGCAAGGGATTGACAGGAAACACACATATATACCACTGAAATTTGTAGTTTTTTTTCCCACTTGGGAAGAGTGGAAACTAATGCTGGATTAGCCTTGAAAGAGGGCAGCAGTTTTTTCATAAGGACTAAGACATGGAATTTGGAGAATACTCCAGGAGAATGAAGAGAGAAGAACAAATAAATGTTTTTTTTTCATCCCAAGGCAGTAGCCTGTATGTGTTGATCTGCAGTTTTTTCTTTAATTCCATGAGAGATGACATCTGAAAAGATGTTAGGAGATGAATGTATGTTTCATATCAAATTTGCATTCTAGTCATAGGAACCTGAGAGAAACAAGACAGCTAAAAGGGACTCTACATTGTACATGCCTTACTCTTTCATTATTTATGTGTTTTATTCCTCTAAAGAAAACTTTTTCAGATTTTATATTATTTTTCATTTATACTTACTATTGTTCCTGTCCTTATATTGTCAGGTCCCTTTGCTGCATTATACAAAAACAGAAGCCACTATTCTAGCACAGACCTGAGAGCTCAACCCCCTACATTGTTAGAAATTTTTGTCTGCATAACTAAAGTTCCAAGTGAAGAATTTTATATTTTTATTTCATATGAACAAGTGTTACATTTTTTGGTCTTTTCTGAGATCAGGCCTTTCACATTTGTAGAAACTTCTAAAATTTATTTTCAGAATTTCAATTTTTTCATACTCTAGATTTTGAATCCTACAGAACTGGGCTAAATAAATAAACAAAAGACTGGAATTGTGGGGTCCATTTTTCTCCTTAGTTTCCCTCAGAGCAGAAATTCTATTAAAATAATTTTGCAAATTTTGCAGTTTCTGATTTCTGGGATGTTTAATTATTAAAATTTCTATATTATTGAATCCTATATAAGTATTGATACCAAGTTTAATGTATGAAATATGGTTTACAGAATATTTTTACCTTGTAGAAATGTTCATTTGTAGGTTTATTTTTTACAGTTAAGTGGAACTAGACTATTCCATGTTTTGAAAGCAATATGCTTCACAGCTTTTAAGAGTAAGGAAGCCTAGGGGCAGCTAGGTGGCGCAGTGGATAGAGCACCAGCCCTGAAGTCAGGAGGACCTGGGTTCAAATCTGGTCTCAGACACTTCCTAGCTGTGTGACCCTGGGCAAGTCACTTAACCCCAATTGCCTTAGCAAAAAAAGCAAAAAAAAAAAAAAAAAGAGTAAGGAAGCCTGTGCCTGGAATCCATAACGAATTGACTTCCTCTGCTGGGTTGGGTTTTTTTTTTTTTTTTGAGTCTACTTATTTACTAGGTAAGTTTGCAATTTCATAATTATTACCTTGGCAATGGCAAGGGTCAATGGGAGTTGGGTTATGTAGAGGCAAGTGAGGGTGAGTGACATTCAAATATTCTTTGTAAAATAAGGAGCCAAAGTAAATTTGCCTGGACCTAATGGGGAATCATCCATGGTACAGGGAGTTTTAGAGATTTTGATACTGGATAGAAAGGGACACTTTTCCCCCCATAAGCTAAGAAAATTATGAAAGAGTTTCCATCTAGAATAGTTTATTCCAAGTGACAGATCTTTCTGGGGAGAGTACAATATGATTGGAAAACCTCAGTGTGGAACAGGCTTCCATCAGAGACAGAATCCACTTCCTTTTCTTCTGCTTTTTTGTCCATTTATTTGTAGGTTGGGAAAAGCTTTGCTGAGAAATGAGGGGCAGTCAGGAGCTAAGAGTTGAAGTATCTTGTTCATAGAACAACAGCCAAGAGGCCAGTGTCACTGCATGGAAGAATACACAGCAGTGGATAAGGTAAAAGGAGACTGGAAAGGCAGGAGGGAAACGAAGTTATGAAGAGCTTTGGATGCCAAATAGAGGGTTTTACATTTGATCTTGAAGGTGACAAGGGAATTTACTGAATTGGATGGAGGGAGTAATATGGTAGAAGCTTTACAGCTCTTTTTTAAGGAACATTCTTTTGTGGCTGAATTGAGGATGAATCAAAGTGGAAAGAGACTTAAGTGGCAAATCTAGCAGCCTACTACAGCAATCTGTGAAAGGTGATTCACATTTACTATGTACACTAAATTCATTTCTACTTCCTTTGGGGGGTAATCAAGATCAAAAGTCAAATCTAAGCTTCAAATAATTCTCTGTGGGGCTATAAGGTTATAAATGTTAAAGTGTCAGGAACAATGGGACAAAAAGAAACAAAAAAAAATGGCATTATCTCTTTAGGGGCAAGAGTCTCCTAGGTTTGAACTGAGTCTTTGTGTGTTGGTCCACACTTGAGAAAATCCCTTTAGTAGAGAGGATAAAGTGTATAGTAACTATAAGTCCAGCAGCAGTTGTCATTGTTACAAGAGAGTATTAATAAATTCACATTTGAGCAAGGAGTTATTTACTAGAAGAACAAAATCTATAAAACAAAACAATGGAACTAGGCTAGGCAGTCCTGAGGGAAAGCATGTAAATGACTTGTAACTAAGCATATGCAACCCTCTGCATAATTCATAATGATTAGTGTAACTGATTTCTACCATCTATGTGCCAAGACTTTTTAATACAACCAGACTCAGCTCAAACAGTCCTCTCAAAAGCCAAAAGTGAGATTTCATTCTGGAAATGTGTAGTTTGTGATGAGGGTTTCCATGAAAGATAAATCCAAATTTTTTTTATTTGAACTACAATTTTCCCCCCTATCTTTTTCTTAAAAAAAAAAGGCAGGAGGTGGGAGAGAGAAGATGCTGGCTCAGCTTCATAGTGTGTGCAGTTTAAGGGTTACCCAAGTAATTCTCTAATACTGCATAAAAGCAATTTTGCTATGCCTTGGAGACAATATTGCTATAATGTTCTGAACATACATCTGCATGATTTCTCATTGCTAATTTAAATTTAATGCATGGTAATTCCTTTCTTCAAAAGCCACCCAGCAGTAATCTGAAGGTTACATAATGATCTTCCAATTCAAATAACATTTTTAAACTAGCAAAAACTGAAACAATAATAGGATGAACCAAATTAAAATTTCAATGATATATATTCCAACCTCCTTGCCATGATGAGTAAAGTTAACAAATATTTCTAGAAAGGAAAAAAAGCAAAAAGCTTTGCAAAACTGATAATCAAATTATGATTTGATTTTTTAAAATAGATGATATAAGTAATAGAAACATTTAATAATAATTTGAAGATATCTATAGAATTGAAAGATAATTACTGGAATAAAATTAAGGCTTTGAAAATGCATTTTAAAAAAAGAATTCATTTGCAAAACATAATGAACAAAATAATTTTAAATCATTAATAATTTAGTTTAGAGGTAATCAAAATGCTTGCCATCCAATGAGATGTTAGAGGTATAATAAAATGAGTGGTTGAGAAGTAACATTTGAGACGATTCTGGAAAGATTACAGGGAAGGTCAGAAAATTCCAAGCTCTTCAGATTTCCCCCACAAAGAAAACAAATAGCACCACAGGAGCAACATAGAGCAAATGAGAGTTAGGGTATGAGAGATCCAAAGAAAGATACCAGTCAAATACTTCCAAGCTATTTCTACTGAATCAGCAGTAGCCCTGGGTCTGGCTGGGTTGGGTTAGCTCCACCCCAGCTATAGGAATTCTCACCTCCCAGACAGTGTGAGGAGTTGGGGGTCCGAGTTGGAGACGATTGAAGAAACATCTACTGTGATAACCAGACTCAATTTTGGGTGAAAAGGAACCATCACATGCCCAGTGAATATAGACAGTGGGTCATGGACCCTGCTGGGTGTGAGCACTTACAGGAAGGTAGAGCTCTTGGTTTCAGTTCTGGGTCAGATAGAAGCAAGAGGGTAAGGAGAAAGGGTGAGAGATGGGAATAAGTGGGGAGTATTCTTGGGGGAAGATAGGTTAAGTAATAGGAGGACAAAGTAGCAGGTAGTAGTAAAACAGAGAGTCAGAAAAAATAAGAAATAAGAGATATACACAAACATAAAGAGCAAGAGAGAATTTATTAGGTAAAAAAGCAGGGATAGTAATCATTGATCTCAGACAAATAGAAACTAAAATAGATTTAATCAAAGGAGAAAAATAGGGAAACTATACTATGTCTGCCATGTTCATCAGTGTTGTTTTAGATTATTTAAAATAACTAGATAGTATAAGGTTGAAATATTACTGTGGTGTAAGAAATGAATTGGTGGATATAGAAAAATATAGGAACACTTGGATTTATGAAGGATGATGTTATCCACCTTCATAGAAACAGAAGACAAACATAGTATGTATGACTTTACATAGATATATAAGAATGTATATGTAAATATATGCATATGATTATAGATATCCATATAAATGTATATGTGTCTAAGTGTATATATATGCATATATACACACACACATATATATAGATATAGATAGATAGATAGATAGATATATCCATGCTTAATTTTAACCTTCTTAAGGGAGGTAGAATGGAGTGGGTAGGGATAAAAGAAAAAAAGAATAAAGTAAAAAGTGCAAAGCAGAGAACAAAAGAAAAGCTATAAAGAAGCAAAGAAAAGATGGCTTCAGATCAAAATTTCATCTTAATATATGAAAGAGTGAATCTTTTTCTTCCAGTTATTTGCTTCTGTTAAAAGTTCATTTCTTTCCCTCTCTCCTGAG
Source organism: Myrmecobius fasciatus (assembly GCA_023553655.1). Taxonomy (NCBI): domain Eukaryota; kingdom Metazoa; phylum Chordata; class Mammalia; order Dasyuromorphia; family Myrmecobiidae; genus Myrmecobius; species Myrmecobius fasciatus. The sequence continues at coordinate 133,102 of JAJPUD010005585.1, forward strand.
TCCAGAATAGGGCCCTGCAGGGGTCAGCACCATCCTGCCCCTAAGATCTCTCACATCTCTGCAGCTGCAGATCCCAGGAAGGAGCTGGTGGGTCACTGCTGCCCTGTGAATAGCCTTGTAGTCCAGACACTGAGTATAAGCAACCATCCAGCATCCTAGAGAGCCCCAGGGACTGGGAAATTCTTTTGTGTGCAAACACATGACATCATAATAAAATTTAAAAAGTTTCATTATTTATGGGGCTCTATATCAGTGGATAGAGTTTGCACTCAGGAAGACCTGAGTTCCAATCCAGCCTCAGATGATTACCAGCTGTGTAACTCTAGGCAAGCCACTTTGCCCTGTTTGTCTCAGTTCCTCATTTATAAAATGACTTGGAGAGGAAAATGGCAAACCATTCCAGTATCTCTTTTAAGAAAACCTCCAAAATGGGGTCACAAAGAGTTATTTGACTGAAATGATAATTATAGCAAGTAGTTAACATAGACTAGCCACAATGTGGAATATCAATATAGAGATCGTGAAAGACAGAGAAGGCCTACTAGTCAGCTTAATTCATAATTTAATTTACCTTAAACACAGGACAAGGATTAGTCTTTTTGAACATGAGTTAGCAGAAAGTAAATTTAATTTTAAATAAGTAATATATTTCCTTTAAGTCTGAAAAGGTGTGGATTGTAGAGCACATGCACATATCCAGCATAAAACTTCACCAGGGATTTTGCACAGGGAGTAATGCCTATTCTGTTTTAGATCATTAGGCAAGATTCACTTCCACTACTGCCAGGAACTGCACGTGTAAAATTAAAGCAAAAACTTGTTCTCTATTACAATGGGAATATTTATATGCTTTGTTCTACATTCCCTCTGTGAAAAATGTTTAGTGGAGTACATACAACATTGTAATTGATTCTGTGGTGAGCTATCTTTATGGTTCTGCTACAAAATATTGCATCATCTTTTCTTTTAAATGTAGAGTAGCAAGTCACCATTTACATGCATCATTCATGTACCAAAATGTTTTTTTTTAAATTGCATCCAAAATTAACAAATAATTTAATACCAGATTTGTAAATGACAGTAATGAAGGTTTGAGTGCTATGTTTGAATTCCAACATTTACTGGAAGTTATCCCTTTATTAATAGATCCCCATTTGTCAGCAATTTTTATTGGCTATTGTTTATACGGGAAATGGGGCCTTTACTAAATTTATGACTGCAGCTTTCTAGATTCACAGCTTCAGTTTTGCATATTTATGTTTAATCACCATATAATAGGAAATAACGAAGTAATCTGGGAATTGAAATCTAAGCACAAATTTGAACTCTGATCTTCCTTACTCTAGGTCTGGTGCCACCAAAAGGATCAGATGAAAATGATTTTTAGTTGCCTGGGGCTGCATCTAAATTTCAGGAGTAAGAGTATGGGAAATGATGCTTTTATTTACTAAATTTATTTAAAATTGAAATACAAAAAGAAAAAATAGAAAAAAAAACAGCATAATCATGTGTAAAGCACAACATAAAAGAGTAATCAAAATATGAAACAATAGATTTCCATTTCAAGAAAGGCTATACAATAAATACTACACACTATGCTCAGAGCTAGCCATCTTTTCTTTGGTTCTTTATAGCTTTTTTTTTTTGTTCTCTGCTTTGCACTTTTTATTTTATTCTTTTTTTCTTTGATCTTAAGAATTTGAATGGGCCCCATGAGGGCCCATTGGAGTTAGGAGTAGAGCAAAGAAAACAAATTATTGCTGTCCACCAGGACAGGTGCAGGGAGATTGAGTTGTGGTAAACAATACATAGGTAACCACATACCCAGGTGTAAGAGTTTAGGCCCTGGTAGACAAGGTACCAGTAAACTTGGGTTCTGCTACATATTTGTATTCCTTGTTTTTCTCAAAATTTGGCCAATGATTAAGAAGTATACATCTTCCTTGAGAAGATCTAGCCAATAAGCAAAAAGTAAACATTTCACCATTACCACAACTACCACCTCTACCTTTATTTATAAAATAACTGTCCTGGAATACCCTCTTAGATCAATCATTTCCTTGATGCTGCTTGATCCTGTCTGGCTTTATACAACAATAAAGCTCTTTCCTTTGAGAAACAAATTCAGTGTCCAAGTAAATCTTACCCATCTAACCAGCTCTCCCACAGCAGAGTGACATTTCAAGCTTTATCTTTTGTGCAGAAAATTAAAAATTATTGAAGTCCAAAGAATAGGAGAACTGTCTGTAGAGCCACACAAGTTCTATAAGGTTGATTTGTTTCAAAGAAGTTTTTGTTTTTGTTTTTTTACTAAATTCAGGCTTCAGTGAAAGTTTCTCTAAGAATTCCCCACAGATTAGAAACTAGCTTGTTGCATAAAACAGGATACTTGGACTGTTTTGCAGTAATAATTCATCAATTCTAGGTGGTGTTTTTCATTTTTAACTGGACTTTTCCTTTATAATTCAGTAGGGCTGTTCTTCTTTCATTATAGACTTGAATTATCCATGCAATATTTACTTTCTGTCACACTTCCCAAAAAAAGCTTTTATAATAATCTCATAGCAAATAAAATATGATCTGAAGAACTATTACTTTCACCTGTTTGGGGGTAATATCTATTCTTAAAAACAAAAGAATTAAAATCAAAAGAAAGCAGCGATGTTACAAAATCAAGCAATCAACTTTCATAATTAACTAAAGATGATAAAATCAACTCAACCCAGTTCTATATATTTAGTCAGACTTTTTAAGTCAATTTACTATCAGTGGAGACATACATGCATAATGATTACTGCCACAAAATGAAACTAGGTCAAAATTATTTCTCGGCCCAAGTGTTCTATTCAATACTGACAAAATAGTGCTACATACCAAGCCTCAAAGCCTTCCAAAGGTAGAGTCATTATGTCACTTTAATCCAGCTTAATTAATTAGCTTGTTTAACTATGTTAGTCACACAGAAATTCTGTTTTTAACTGTCTAGATGTGATATTTTCATTTCTCTTGTTTTCAAATGTAAAATTTGAATTATTTAGTGCTTCATTTGATATTTATTTTTGTTTTATTTTTCCATTATCCTTTATTTTTTAGAATAGTAGAAATACAGATAACCTTTTCTTTTTCTTTTTTTCTGTTCTTTTTCTTTTTTTTCTTTTTTGCCTTTTTGCTGAGGCAATTAGAGTTAAGTGACTTGCCCAGGATCACACAGCTAGGATGTGTTAAGTGACTGAGGTCATATTTGAACTCAGGACTGCATGTCTTCAGGGCTGGTGCTCTATCCACTGCACCACCTAGCTTCCCCCACATAACCTTTTCTTTAGAGATCTTATGTCATAATAGGATTATAGAAAAAAAATGTAAATAAATAGTTTTTTTTAGTTCAAAATCCATCTGAATAACACTAAAACAGAATAGGAAAAAAGAATGACAAGTTGTACTATTCTTTTGTCTCCCATTAAAACACTACTTTCATATTTCATCATGGCTTAGAGGTTAAGTTCACAATTGTGAAAGTATCTGGGTAACTAGGAGGAGAATTTTTTTTTATTAAAGCTTTTTATTTGTATAACATATGTATGGGTAGTTCCCCAGCATTGATCTTTACAAAGCTTTAGGAGGAGAATTTTTAACCAAAGTCTAGAAGTGATCATAAAATACAAGACAGCTTATGTTACATATATTTTAATTTATATAAATACAATTATTGAAAATGGAATAAAAATCAAATACCACTGAAAATTTTGTTATCTAGGTATTATAGGTTTAAAAGAAAAAAAAACAACTCCATGTTTAGAGTACAAGTCTATCAGAGACTATTTTAAGTAACTGCTCTAATTCTAAACATTTATGTATATAGAGAAAAATAGTTTATTGGGTTTTTTCATGGTTTTATTTTAATTTTCCCCAGTTACATGTAAAACAACATTTTTTCATTATAAAGGTACATTACTTTTTATGTATTTCCATATGAATCATATTAGAAGAGAAAAAAATCAAAACAAAAGGAAAAAACCACAAGAGAAAAAAACAGAAGAAAAAAAGGGAAAATAGCAGATATTAATTTATATTCAGTCTCCATAGTTCTTCCTCTAGATGCAGGTGGCATTTTCCATCCAAAGTTTATTGGAATTGCTTTGGATTATTGAACTGCCAAAAAGAACCAGGTTTATCATAGCTAGTCATTACATAATCTTGCTGTTAATGTGTACAATTTTTTCCTAGTTCTGTGTACAATGTTTTCCAACTTCTGTTTGTTTTACTCAGCATCAATTTGAGTAAAACTTTCCAGTCTTTCTAAAATCAACCTGTCATAATTTTTTTTACAAAAAATAATGTTTCATTATTTTCATATACCATGATTTATTCAACCATTCCACAATTGATGGGCATTTACTCATTTTCCAATTCTTTGCCACCTCAAAAAAAATGCTGTTAAAACAGTTTTGGCACATGTTCATCCTTTTCCCTCTTTTATGATTTCACTGCATTACAGACCCAGTAGTGGTATTGCTGGATCAAAAGGTATGCACAGTTTTATAGACCTTTAAGCAAAATTCCAAATTAACCTCCAGAATGGTTGGATCATTGTACAACTCCACCAACAATGCATTAGTGTCCCATGTTTTCCATATTCTCTCCAACATTTATCATTATCTTTCCCAGTCATCTTAGCCAATCTGAGAGTTGTGAGAGGTGGTACCTCAGAGTTACTTAATTTGCATTTCTCTATCAATAGTGATTTAGAGTTTTTTTTCATATAACTATAGATGGTTTTAATTTCATCATCTGTAAATTGTCTGTTCATATCCTTTGACCATTTATCAACTGGAGAATGCCTTGTGTTCTTTTAAATTTGAGTTAATTCTCTATGTATTTTAGAAATGAGACCTTATCAGAAACATGGGTTGTAAAGTTTTTCCCCCAGTTTTCTGCTTCCTGTCTAATCTTGGCTGCATTGGTTTTGTTTGTACAATTTAATGTAATGTAATGTAATCAAAGTTGTTCATTTTGCATTTCATAATGTTTTCTAGTTGTTTGGTCACAAATTCTTCCCTTCTCACAGGATTTGATAGGTAAACTATCTCTTTCTCTTCTAATTTGCTTATAGTATCACTAAATTGTGTTTTCATTTTGACTTTATTTGGATATAGGGTATGAAATGTAGCTCTATGACAAGTTTCTCACATATTATTTTCCAGTTTTTCCAGCAATTTTTGTCAAATAATGAGCTTTTATCCCAGCAGCTGTTGTCTTTGAATCTATCAAACAAGATTGCTATAATCATTGATTATTGTGTCATGTGTTAAACCTATTCCATTCATTTACCACTCTGTTATTTAGCCAGTACCACATGGTTTTGATGACTACTGCTTTATAATAGAATTTTAGACCTGGTACTGCTAGGTCACCATTTTTTTTTGCATTTTTCCATGAATTTCTTGATATTATTAACTTTTTCTTTCTTCAGATGAGTTTTATTATTTTTTTAGCTCTATAAAATAATTTTTAGCAGTGTGATTGGCATGGGACTGAGCAAACAGACTGTTAGGTAGAATTGCTATATTTTCTATTTTAGCTGTCTACTAATGAACAACTGATATTCTTTCAATTGTTTAAATCTGACTTTATTTGTGTTCAAAGTGTTTGTGTAAATGAGTTCATATAGTTCTTGGGTTTGTCTTGGCTGACACCCAAATGTTTTATTTTGTGTACAATTATTTTATTTTATTTTTTATTAGAGCTTTTTATTTTCCAAATATATGCAAGAGTAATTTTTCACCATTGACCCTTGTAAAACTTTGTGTTCCAGTTTCCCCCCTTACTCTAATCCCCTCTCCTAAATAATCCAATATGTGTTAAACATGGTAAAAATATATGTAAATGCAATATAGGCATACATGTTTATACAATTATCTTGCTGCACAAAAAGAATTCAATGAAAAAGGGATAACAATTAAAAAGAAAGCAAAATTCAAGCAAACAACAACAAAAGAAGTGAAAATGCTGAATAACACTAAACAGAACATAATACTATATGCGATCCATACTCAGCTCCCACAGTCCTCTCTCTGGTTGTAGATGACTCTCATCATCAAAAGATCATTGGAACTGGCCCGAATCATCTCATTGTTGAGAAGAGCCACATCCATCAGAATTGATCATTGTATAATCTTGCCGTCGCTATTGTACACTTATTTTAAATGGAATTTCTCTTTCTATCAATTGCAACTTGGCTTTAGTAACACATAGAAATGCTGATTATTTCTGTGGGCTTATTTTATATCCTGCAACTTTCCTAAAGCTGTTCACTGTTTTTTTTCTAGTAAATTTATCTATTTTTAATACACACTGCTTTATGAATCATGATGGGAGAAAAAAATCAGAGCAAACAGGAAAAACCATGGGAGAGCTAAAAAAAAACTGGTGAACATAGCATCTATTGATTTACATAGTCTCCTTAGTTCTTTTTTTTTTTTTTTGCTTTTTGCTGAGGCAATTGAAGTTAAGTGACTTGCCCAGGGTCACACAGCTAGGGAATGTTAAGTGTCTAAGAAGACCAGATTTGAACTCAGGTCCTCCTGATTTCAGGGCTGGTGCTCTATCCACTGTGCCACCTAGCAGTCTCCTTAGTTCTTTTTCTGGATGCAGATGGCATTTTCTGTCCAAAGTCTATTGAGAATGCTTTAGATCACTGAACCACTGAGAAGAACCAAGTCTTTCAAAGTTTATCATTGTGCATTCTTGTTGTTATTGTGTACAATGTCTGAATCTGCTTGTTTTGCTCAGCATAAGTTTCTGTAAATCTTTTCAGGTCTTTCCAAAATCAACTTGTTCATCATTTTTATAGAACAATAGCATTCTATTAACTTCATATACCACCCACTCCCCAATTGACGATCATTTCCTCATTTTCCAATTCTTTGCTACTACAAAAAGGACAGCTACAAACATTTTTGTAAATGTGGGTCCTTTTACTTCCTTTATGATTTCCTTGGGATAGAGAACTAGTAATCGCACTGCTGGGTCAAAGGGAATGCATAGTTGTATAGTCCTTTGGACATAGTTCCAGATTGCTCTACAGAATGGTTGGATTATTTCACAACTCCACCAACAATTAGTGTCTCAGGTTTCTCATATTCCCTTCAACATACATCATTACTTTTTCCAGTCATATTAGCCAATCTGAAAAGCATGAGGTAGTATCTCAGAGTTGTTTTAATTTGCACTTGTGTAATCAAGAGTGATTTAGAGCATTTTTTCATATAACTATACATGGCTTTATTTAGTGATCTGAAAATTGTCTCCATATCTTTTGACCATTTATCAATTGGGGAATGATTTATGTTCTTATAAATTTGACACAGTTCTTTATATATTTTCAAAATGAGATCTTTATCAGAAACACTGACTGTAAAAATTTTTCCCCAGCTTTGTACTTTCCTTTAAATCTTGTTTCTGTTGGTTTTGTTTGTATAAAAACTTTGTGATTTAATGTAATCATAGTTGTCCATTTTGCCTTCCATAATGTTTTTCTAGTTCTTCTTTGATCATAAATTCCTCCTTTCTTCAAATATCTGATTGGTAAATTATCTCTTGCTCTCCTAAGTAGCTTATGGTATCAATTTTTATGCCCAAATCATAATCTTATTTGGGTATTGGGTGTAAATGAGATGTAGTTCTATGCTGAGTTTCTGACATTATTTTCCATTTTCCCCATCATTTTTTGTCAAATAGTGAGTATTTATTCCAGAAGTTGGAGTTGGGGGTGGGGGGATGGTTATCAAATACTAGATTACTATAGGCCTTGATTACTGTATTGTGTGTATCTAATTTATTCCATTGATCCACCACTCTATTTCTTAACCAGTACCAAATGGTTTTGATGACTACTGCTTTATAATATAGTTTTAGGTTTGGTACTGCTAAGCCACCATCCTTTGTATTTTTTTCCATTAATTCTATTGATATTCTTGACCTTTGATTCTTCCAGATGAATTTGGTTATCTTTTTCTAGTTCTATAAAATAACTTTTTGGCTGTTTGATTGGTATGGCACTGACCAAGTAGACCAAATTAGGGAGAATTGTCATTTTCATTATATTAGTTCAGCCTATTCATGAGAAATTGATATTATAATTGTGTTCATATAGTTCTTGGGTTTGTTTTATCTCTCAATTATTGTTTTAATTTCTTTAATAATTCCTAATTATTGTTTTAATTTCTTTTTCATTAGTGGCAAGTTCACCTTTTCATTTTTGATGCTGGTAATTTGTGTTTTTTTCTTTCCTTTTTCTGATCAAATTAATCAAAGGTTTATCTATTTTGTTGATTTTTTTTCATAAAACCAACTCAGTTTTATTAATTAGTTCAATTGTTTTCTTAATTTCAATGTTATTAATCTCTCCTTTGGTTTTCAGAATTTCTAATTTGGTATTTAATTAGGGGAAGCTTTAATTTGTTCTTTTTCTAGCTTTTTTAATTGCATGCCCAATTCATTGATCTCCTCTTTTTCTATTTTATTCATGTAGTTATTTAGAGATATAAAATTTCTTCTAAGAACTGCTTTGGCTGCATCTCATAGGTTTTGGTATGTTGTCTCCTTGTCATTCTTTTCGATGAAATTATGGATTCTTTTCTGTGATTTGTTGTTTGGCCCACTCATGTTTTAGAATTAGATTATTATTATTAGATATCCAATTGGTTTTTAGTTTATCTTTCCCTGGTTCTTTATTGAATATAATTTTTATTTCATCATGATCTGAAAAGGAAGCATATACTATTTCTGCCTTTCCACATTTGATTGTGAGATTTTTATGCCCTAATACATGGTAAATTTTTGTGTAGTTGTCATGTACTGCTGAGACAAAAAATGTATTCCTTTTTGTTAATTGTTTCAAGTAGATTTTGGGTTGATTTTCTAGGATCCTCTAAGTATATTATCATATCATCTGCAAAGAATGATAGTTTTATCTCCTGGTTGCCTACTCTAATTCATTCAAACTTTTTTTTTTATTTTCTTATAACTAAAGGTCACATTTCTAGTACAATGTTGAATAATACTGGTGATAATGGGTAACCTTGCATCATACTTGACATTAGTGGGAATGTTTCTAGTTTCTCTTCATTACATAAAATGTTTACTGGTAGTTTTAGATAAATGATTTATCATTCTAAGGAAAAATCCAGTTGTTCCAATGCTCTCTAGTGTTTTCATTAGGAACATGTTTTGGATTTTGTCAAATGTTTTTCTGAATCTAATGAGATAAACATATGATTTCTGTTCATCTTATTATTGATATGGTCAATGATGCTGTTAGCTTTCCTGATATAAAACCAGCCTTGCATTCCTGGTATAAATTCCACTTGATCAGAGAATATTATCCTGAAAATAAATTGTTGTAATCTACTAATATTTTATTTAAAATGTTTGCATCAATATTTATTAGGGAGATCGGTCTATGATTTTTATTCTCTTTTTTGGCTCAGTTTAGATGTAAGCATCATATTTGTGTCATAGAAGGAATTTGGCAAGACTCCCTTCTTTTCCTATTCTCCCAAATACTTCATATAGTACTGGAATTAATTGTTCTTTAAATGTTTGGTAGAATTCACTTGTAAATCTATCTGGCCCTGGAGATTTCTTCTTAGGGAGTTTATTGATGGCTTGTTCAATTTCTTATTCTAATAAATCAGGTTATTCAATTACTTTGGCTGCTTCCCATAAATCTTCGTATATTACCTCACTATTGTCATTCTCTTGGATGAAATTATTGATTGTTTTTAAGATTTATTGTTTGACTCACTCATTTTTAGGATTGCATTAATCTCCAGTTGGTTTTTATTCTATCTTTCCTTAGTCCTTTATTGAATCTTATTTTTATTGCATTATGATCTGAAAGGATCACTTATGATCTTTACATAATGATTTATGATCATTATGATCTGAAAAGAATGCATTTAATATTTCTGCCTTTCTGCATTTGGTTATGTGGTTTTTGTGCCCTATTATATGGTCACTTTTTGTGTAGGTGCCATATACTGCTGAGAAAAAGATACATTCCTTTCTATCTCCATTCATTTTTCTCCAGAGTTCTATCATATCTAATTTTTCTAAAATTCTATTCACCTCCTTACTTCTTTTGTGTTTATTCTGTTTGTAGATTTATCTAATTCTGAGAGAGAAAGATTAAGATTCCTAGTATTGTTTTACTATTTCTTTTTTCAACTCAATTTCTCCTCTAAGAATCTGGATGCTTTATCACTGAGTGCACATATATTGATATTACTTCATAATCTCTGGTACCCTTTCACAAGATGTGGTTTCCATCCTTATCTCTTTGAGTAAGATGTTTGCTTTTGTTTACTCTGAGATTAGGATTGCTACCTATGCTTTTTGTTTACTTCAGCTGAAGCATAATAGAGTCTTCTCCAGCCTTTTTGCTGTACTCTGTATGAATCTATCTGCTTAAAATGTATTTCTTGTAACATTTCTTATACAACAACATATTTAGAATTCTGGATTTTAATCCCCTCTGCTATCCACTTCCATTTTGTGGGAGTGCTCATCTCATACCTATTCACTGTGAAGATTACTACCTGTATTTCCCACCATGCTAATGTTTTTTCCATTTACACTTTTCTCTCCCCTTACACCTTTTGCTCTTCTCTAGTGTTTTGCTTCTAAACACCACTTCCCTCAATCTGTCCTTTCTTTTTTCAACCTCCCTTTTTCTTATTCAATTCCTCTTCCATTTCTGCCCTATCTTTTATTATCCTTCCTTTTTCTTTCCCCTTTTGCTTCCTACTTCACTGCTGGAGGAGACAAATTTTCTATACTAAACTAAATGTATTATTCCCTCTTTGAGCCAAATCTGATGAGGTTAAGATTCAAACAAGACTCATCCTTCTTCCATCTTTCCCTCAACTGTGCTAGGCCTTTTGCACCTCTTCATGTGACATTATTTATCCCATTTTACCTCCTCTTTCCTCTTCTACTAGTACAATTCTTTTTTTCATACCTTAATTCATTTTTATATCATCACATTAAAGTCAAAGAGTTTTAATAATTATATGTAGTACAACATTTTTCATTTTATAATTACAAATATATATTTTAATTTGGAGGTGTTGGAGCAAAAATTATCACTATAATAAACACAAATAAATAAATAATTACCACTGTAAATACAAATAGGTCTCGAGAAATATTGACTAGTATATTAAATTATTCTGAGAGTTCACTTCTTGTTGGCTCTTGCTAAAAGGTCTCTAGGGAACAAAAAGCATTGTGAATCACTAGCCAGTACTATATTATGCCCAAAAGCAAAAGATTTAGATTTACCATCAAGAACAATTTACCCAGAAAAACTTAGTATAATGGTGGAGGAAAAAAATTCTTTAATGAAATAAAGGCAAATATGAGGATAAGGGGAAAAAAAGAGGTAACAATTTGTGATGTCGGAAGGAATTATAAAAGGGTAAAGTATTTTCTTCTAGTAGAGTTTTAAATAGTGTGTCTTCAGATCCCCAATGCAATCTGTATTTATGAAACAATTTAAATAAAATAAAAGTCTTGGGAATGATATTGTTATAGTATTGTGATTTTAAAACATGACTTCAGGAACTATTGAGAAGATTTATATAATTTGATACAAAGTAAAGAGCAATTTATACAATAAAGTAATACTATATAGTTGTCTTCTTTTTTTTAGTTTGCCTGACTTTTCATGACCCCATTTAAAGCTTTCTTGACAAAATTTCTGTAGTGGTTGGCCATTTCCCTCTACAGCTCATTTTATAAATGGGAATAACCACTGCAAAGACGGTTAAGTGACTTGCCCAAGTTCATTGAGTGTCTAACCTACTATGAGGAAGATATTTGCCTCCCTCAAGTTTCTAATCCAATATATCCTCCATTCAGCCACCAAATTGATTTTCCTAAAGCTCAGGTTCAATTTTTTAACACACACACACACACATACACACACATCATTAAAATTGAAAGCCTCTAGAATCAAATACAAAATATTCTGTCATTCAAAACTTTTCAGAATCTAGCTCCTTTACATTTGCAGTCCTTCTTATACCTTATTCTACAACACATACTCTGACCTAGAGACACTGGCCTCTTGGTTGTTTCACAAAGAATGAACTCTCAGCTCTAGATATTCTCTCTCCAACTCAAATCCCTGGCTTCCTTTAATTCCCAATTAAAATTCCACCATCTATATGAAGACTTTCAAACCCTCTTAATTACAATCCCTTCCTGCTGTTAACTATCTCTTATTTATCCCATGTAGGGTTTAATTTAATTTGTATATACTTGTTTGCATGTTTAGTTATAAACTCCTTGAGGACCAGAACTATCTTTTGCTTCTTTTTGTTATTTTCAGAACTTTGCACAATGACTGGCACGTAGTAGACACATTATAATTGTTTATTGATATATTGAAGTCTAATTGTTACAGTATACAAATATTTCATTTAAAAATCAGCCAATACTAATCTCTTGTCACAACCCCTCTTCCAACTAAGAACATAAGTAAAACAAAACCCATTTAGAAACATGCATCATCAATAGCAATAATTCTTTTTGGAGATATCCAAAAAAATATTTCATTCTGAATTCTGAAATCATCTATTAGGAAATGACATTCACAAAGGTCAAATAAGATAAATCCTGAGAAAAGCTTATTTGATTTGTCAATTAAGAGATCATTGGCGGGGCAGCTAAATAGTGCAGCGGATAGAGTACCAGCCCTGAAGTCAGGAGGACCTGAGTTCAAATCTGGTCTCAGACACTTAACATTCCCTAGCCCTGTGACCCTAGGTAAGTCACTTAATCCCAATTGCCTCAGCAAAAAAGAAAAAAGAGAGAGAGATCATTGGTGATTTTTGAGAGACTTGGGAGCTAAACTGTGGGGATTTAAGAATAGATTTGCAAAAAAAAGAGGGGAAAAGGTGTTTATTTAAATGATCTTTGCAAAAGTTTAGCCATAAAAGGGAGAACTGATGGCTAGTAGGAATGTATGAATCAATTGTGCTTTTTTTTTGAGAATGGAGCAGGCATGGGAAGATTTATGGAAAGCAGAGAAGCATCTGGTTGATAGGAAGAGTAAAGAGATTAGTGAGAGAGTTGTGATGATATTGGGGATCAACTACTCAAAAAGACAGGCTGGAATGGGATCACCTGAGTATGTAGGGGATTTTTCTTGCTAAGGAAAAGAACCACTTTGTGAGACACAAGGGAAGGTGGAAAATTTAATATTTCTGTTCTTGGGCATTTGTTTTAAAAGTTTTGTGTCCCAATTTTTTATTGTTTCCATTTTTATAAAGGTACAATGAACCCCTGAGGAAAAAATATACTCCTTTTTATTCCAATTCATTTTTCTCCAGATATTTAATGTCTCACTTTGCTAAGATTCTTTTCTTCTCTTTACTTTCTTATTTATTTTATAATTAGTTTATGTATGTCTAAGCAGGATAAAGTGAGTTCCCCTACAAGTATACTTTTATTGTCTCTTCTTTTAACTCATTCAACTTGAAAATTTTTTAATATGAATTTAATTTTAATAATTTGATACTATGCAATTTATTTCACATATATAGAATATTATTATTACTTCATTGTCTATGACACTTATTGGCACAATAAAGTGTTCCTGATTATCTCTTTTAATTAGGTCAATACTTGCTTTTTTTACTCTCTCTCACCAACCTCATTATATTTCTTGGTCCCTTTCTCTCCTACTTCCCTTTGGGTAAGATGAATTTGTACACCTAACTGTAGACGTGTATTTGTGTATTGTTTTCCTTTTGCACTATGACGGTCAAGCATAACACATTCCTTCCCATTTTCCTCTACTTTGTAAAAACTCTTCTCGCATAAGTCTTTAATATGAGATAATTTCCCCATTCTTCCTCTTTCTTATTTCATCTCCCAATGCATCCTTCTTTCTCAATCTTCCATTCTTTTTATATATCATCCCAACATAACACACTCATCTTCTAGATCTATATAAATTCCTTCTAACTGCTCCAATAGGGATACAAGTCTTGGAAGTTGTAGCTATCATTTTCCCAAATACAAATTTAAGTAATTTGACTTCATTAAATTTTTTGTGAATTACTTTTTTTCCTTCGCAATTTCTTGTGTCTCAATATCAGCTTTTCCATTCACCTTTAATAATTGCATCAGAAATGTCTGAAAGTCTTCTTTTTCATTACATATATGTTATTTAAGTTATTTTCATTTTTAGATTATAATTTTTGCTGCATTACATGAGTTCTTTCTTTCTGAGTGCTTTCAGTATTTTCTCCTTTACTTGAGAGTTGAGGAATTTGGCTATAATATTCCTAGCTTTCATTTCATATCAGAAGGCAATCGTTTGATTTTTCACATTTCTATTTTGTCCTCTGTTTCTCTGATATTTGGGGAGATTTCTTTCATAATTTCTTAAAATATAATGGCTAGGACCTTTTTGTAAAATCATAACTTTCAATTACTCCAACAGCTTTACATTTTCTCTCCTTGACCATGCTAGTTGCTTTTCCAATAAGACATTTCACATTTTTTCATTTTTTGACTTTGCTTTACTGTTTTTTTCATTTCTCACAGAATCATTAGCTTCCATTTGCCAAATGCTAATTTTTAAGAAATTTTTCTGTAAATCTTTGTATTTTTACCATTTAACCAATTCTGATATTTAAGGAACTATTTCCTTCAGTATTTTGAACTTCTTTTGCTATTTAATCAAATTGTGATTTTTGAGGAGTTATTTATTTTCTTCAATATTTTTGTGCTCCTTTTACCAATCTGTCAATTTTCTTCTCATAATTTTATTGTATAGCTCTTCTTCATTTTTTTCTTTATCACTTTAATTTGATTTTAAAAAAAAATTGTTCTTTTTAAAATCCTTTTCTTTAGCTTTTCTGGGATTTCTTGATGAGATTGTATTCAATATGTACTTTTTTCTTTGGTCCTGCATTTGTGGATTTTTTTCAAGTTGTCATGAGTTTCTGTCTGGTGTTTCTTGGTCATCATAAAAGTTTTATGATCAAGTTATTTTTTATTATTGTTAGTCATTTTTTCTGACCCAGTTCTTCACTTTGCCTTTTATGTCAAGGTTGGGCTCTGCTCACCACTGAGAGTAGGTAGAATGACTAACGAGTATTTGTGCCTAGATCTGATGCCTATATGTTTTTGGTGTTTTATGACTGTATGATTTGTGAAGAGTTCTGGTTACTAGCATCCTGGTTTGTCATCTGGTTCTGTGGTCCTCTGATAGGGCCTGTTCCTCCATGACCTTAGATTTTATTAATTCCTCCACACCAGAACTTCAAATGAACCTGGGGTAAAAGAGATACCAATGCTTAATCCTATACCTAGTACTAGCACAGGAATTGTTTGAAAATCTTTCTGATCAGGTGTTTATTTCCCTTAGGCACTAAACACCCCTGTGTTTAATAATACTGCTGCTGATACTGTCAACATTTCTATTTCCTCTATTCCCTTCAAATCCTACAACTTTTGACATTCTGAACTTCTAGCCTGCCCTTACTCCAATGTGTGAACACCTTTCTTTCTGTCCTAAATTGCCTGTGCCAAAAAAAAAAGGAAGTCACTGTTTTTTTGGGCTGTATCTCTCTAGGAATTTGATTTAATCTTTTTTGAGTTGTATAGAGGTAATGAGTGAAAGAATTTAGCAGAAGTGTTCAATTCATGCAGTAATTTTTGGCTCCAATCCCCCATGAAGCAAAAATGTTTTTGATTCCTAAACCAGGTAGAATGAAAACCATAGATAAATGCTACTAATAAATTTGGCTGCAAAATACTACTTCAAATATTAACAAGGAGAATATAACAATGTATCAAAAAGATCATACATTATGATTCTACTTCATACATGAATGTAGGATTAGTTCAATACTAAGAGGGCTATATTCATAAGTGATTATATCAATAACAAAACCAATAATGTATATATCCCCATTTTTATATATCCCCTTCTGTCATTTTAAACAATCTGAGATGTGTAAATTGAGATCTAAAAATTGTTTGAGTTTCTCTAATCAATAATGATTTAGAATATTTTATATGACTATATTTAGTTTTCATTTCTTCAGCAAAGAACTGCCTTTTCATATTCTTATAAATTTGAGAAAGTCCTTTATATATTTGAAATGTGAGGTCTTGGTCTAAGAAACCTTCCATGTATTGTCCCTCAAGTTCTCTGCTTTCTTTCTAATTTTGGCTATATTGACTTCATTTGTGCATGACATTTTTTGATTTAATGTAATTAAAATTACCCATTTTACATCTTACAATGCTTTCCTATCTTTTGTCTATTCATAACTTCTTTTCCCTTCCATAATATGAAATGTGTTCCATGTTCTCCTAGTTTTCTTAAGATTTCTTCCTTTAGGGACAGCTAGGTGGTGCACTGGATTGAGCATCAGCCCTGAAGTCAGGAGGATCTGAGTTCAAATCTCAGACACTTAACATTTCCTAGCTGTGAGACCCTGGGCAAGTCATTTAACCTCAATTGCCTCAGCAAAAAGCAAATAAAAAAAGAAAAAAAAAGATTTCTTCCTTTATATCTAGCTCATGTATGCATGCTGACTTTGCTACATTTGGCAAACACAAGGTTACCATAACCATTTACTACCAAATATTATATCCCTACTCTGCTTCATTGATTCATCTTTCTATTTTTCAGTCAGTTTCAGATAGTTTTGATAATTACTGCCTTATAATATAGCTTAATATCTGGTACTACTAAACCTCCTTCCTTTACATTTATAAAAATAATTAATTTAATATTCTTGACTTTTTGTCTTTCCAAATAATTTTTTACTATTTTTTCCTAGTTCAGTAAAATAATCATTAGTAGTCTAATTTGGAAATCATTGAATAAGAAGACTGGTTAGGTAGAATTGTCATTTTTATTATATTTGCTGTATCTGCCATTAACAGATAATATTTCTCCAGCTGCTTAAATGTGACATCATTTATATAGTCTTACATGATTATGTTCATATAGTTGCTGGGTTTGTATTAGCAGATATATCCCCAAGTATTTTATACTTTCTATGATTATTTTAAATGAAGTATCTCTTACTATCTCTTCTTGTAGGATTTTGTTGGTAACATAAATACTATTGATTTATGAGGATTTGTTTTATGTCCTATTTTGCTTTATTGTTTCTACTAGCTTTTTACATGAATCTTTAGGATTTTCCAAGTATAATATCCTATTATTTACAAAAGAGAGAGTTTGTCTTATTGATTATTATGATTTCTTCAATTTGTTTTTTTCTTCTTGTTTCTATTGCTAGGATTTTAAATAAAATATTGAAAAAATATTAGTGACAATGAGAATCTTTTTTTTTCAGTTCTGATTTACTGGTATGGCTTTTAATTAATCCTCATTATGAATGTTTGCTGATGGTTTCAGGGAGATGCTTATTGTTTTAAGGAAAAGTCCTTTTATGCCTTTGATTTAAAGTGTTTTAATAGAAATCAGTATTGTATTTTATAAAAAAAAATTTTACTGAACCTATTGACATTAATCATGTGATTTTTGTTGTTTTGTTATTGATATAATCAAATATGTTAATAATTTTCTTTATATTAAGCATTCCTAATATAAATCCAACTTCATCACAATGTATAATCTTCATGACCTATTGTTTTAATTTCCTGGATAATACTATATATACATATATATGGTATCAAATATAAATGTGTGTAAATATATATTTATGATTCATAATTTTCTTTCTCTGTTACTGTTCTTCCTAGTTTACACATCAGCATCATATTTGTTTCATTAGAATTTTCTGGTAGGATCCCTTTTTGACTGTTATTCCAAACAATTTATTTAATATTAGGAATTATTTGATCTTTAAATGCCTGGAAAGTTCACTTTTAAATCTATCTAAACTTGACGCTTTTTTTCTCAGACAACTTATTTGTGGCCAGTTCAATTTATTTTTCTAAAAGACATATTTTTTTCTTCTAGTAATCTGGACAGTTTCTTTTTCTTTTTCTTTTCTTTTTTTTATTAATACTTTTTATTTGCAAAACATATGTATGGGTAATTCTTCAACATTAACCCTTACAAAGCTTTCTGTTACAAATTTTCCCCCCTACTCCCCATCCCTCCCCTAGATGGCAGGATACATGTTAATTATTTTAAAATACTTAAGAAATCGAATATATGTATACTTATTTCCACACATCATTTTTGGGTAGGAGAAATTGTATCTACAAGAAAGAATAATCAGATAAAGGAAATACAATACAAGCAAACATCAATAGAGAGCATGAAAATGATATGTTGTGGTCCACATTTCACATCCCTCTCTCTGGGTGTATATGGCTTTCTTCACTGAACAATTGGAACTGTATGAAGCATTTCATTGTTGAAGAGAGTCATGTCCATCAGAACTGATCATCACATAGTATTGTTGTTTCCGTGTATTATGATCTCCTGGTTCTGCTCACTTCACTCAGCATCAGTTCATACAAGTCTCTCCAGGCCTCTCTGAAATCGTCCTGCTGGTCGTTTTTCACAGAATAATAATATTCCATAACATTCATACACCATAATTTATTCAGCCACTCTCCAATTGATGGGCATCCATTCAGTTTCTAGTTTCTAGCCACTACAAAAAGAGCTGCCACAAACATTCTTGCACATGTGGAACCCTTTCCTTCCCTTAAGATCTCTTTGGAATATAAGCCCAATAGAAACACTGCTGGGTCAAAGGGTATGCACAGTTTGACAACTTTTTGAGCATAGCTCCAAATTGCTCTCCAGAATGGTTGGATCCGTTCACAGTTCCACCAACAATACATCAGTGTCTCAGCCTTCCCACATCCCCTCCAACACCTGTCATTATCCTTTCCTGTCATTTTAGCTAATCTGACAGGTGTGTAGTGGTACCTCAGAATTGTCTTAATTTGCATTTCTCTGCTCAATAGTGATTTGGAGCAAATTTTCATATGACTATAAATAGTTTTAATTTCATCATCTGGAAATTGTCTGTTCATATCCTTTGACCATTTATCAATTGAAGAATGGCTTGAATTCTTATAAATATGAAACAATTCTCTATATATCTTAGAGATGAGACCTTTATCAGAACCCTTAAATGTAAAGATAATTTCCCAATTTGATGCTTCCCTCCTAATCTTGTCTGCATTAGTTTTGTTTGTACAGAAACTTGTTAACTTAATATAATCAAAATTATCTATCTGGTGTTCAATTAATAATTCCAGATCTTCTTTGGACATAAATTTATTCCATCTCCACAGGTCTGAGAGGTAAACTATCCTATGTTCCTCTAATTTGCTTATAATATCGCTCTTTATATCTAGATCATGAACCCATTAGATCTTATCTTGGTATGTGGTATTAGGTGTGGGTCCAGCCTTAATTTCTTCCACACTAGTTTCCAATTTTCCCAGCAGTTTTTGCCAAATAGTGAGTACTTATCCCAAAAGCTGGGGTCTTTGGGTTTATCAAACACTAAATTGCTAAAGTTATTACCTAGATTGTCCTGATATCCTATCCTATGCCACTGATCGACCACTCTATTTCTCAGCCAGTACCAAATGGTTTGGATGATTGCAGCTTTATAATATAATTTTAGATGACAGTTTATTTTTCTAAAGCATTTTTAATTTTCACTAAAAATTTAAAATATATTAAAATATAATTGGGCAAATAACTTCTAATTGTTTTGATTTCATCCTTATTATTTTTTAGTTTCCTCTCTTTTTAAAAAATTATATAAACCAATGATTTATATATTTATTGGTTTTTTTCATGAAAAACTGCTACTAGTTAAATTTTTTGATTCAATGATTTTTTTTTCAATTCGCTTTTTAAAAGTCTCATCTTTGATTTTTAGGATTTCCAATTTGCTGTTAAAGTGGAGATTTTTAATGTGATCTTTTTCTAGTTTTTTTAATTGCATATCCAATTCAAAGGTTTGTTCTTTATTTTATTGATATAAAGATTTATTTATATACATTTTATCTAATTGCTACATTTACCATATCCTATAGGCTTTGATTTGTTGTTTCATTATGTTATTCACTTTAATAAAATTATTGATTATTTCTATGATTTATTTAAGGTTAAGTTGTTCAGTCTCCAATTAATTTTCAATCTATGTTTACATGGTGCCTTATTAAATATATATATGTGTGTATATATAAATATATATATATTGCAATTTGGTCTGAAAAGGAAGCATTTGATAATTCTGCTCTTTTGCATTTAAAAGTAAAGTTTTTATATCCTAATTCAAAGGTTAATGTCCTAATATATACTAATAAGGTCAATTTTTTAATTATGCCATGTACCAGTGGGGAAAAGAAATATTCCTTTCTATTTCCATGCAATTCTCTCTAGAATTTTATCATATATTATTCAAATTGATTACCATTCCTTCATTTTTATTGTCTTCATATTCTTTTATTATTATTATTATTATTACAGCTTTTTATTTTTTATTTTTTTTTAATTTTATTTTATTTGCATAACATATGTGTGGGTAATTCTTCAAAAATAACCCTTACATAGCTTTCCGTTACAAATTTTTTCCCCCCAACTTCCCCACCCCTTCCCTAGATGGCAGGATATCCACTACATGTTAATTATGTTAAAATATTGGCAAATCGAATATATGTATACATATTTCCAAACTTATCATTGTTGTGCAAGAAAAATCTTATCTACACAAACGATATATCAGATAAAGGAAACATAATGTAAGCAAACATCAATCAAGGAGTATGAGAATGTTATGTTGTGGTCCACATTTCACATCCCTCTCTCTGGGTGTATATGGCTTTCTTCAGTGAACAATTGGAGGTGGTTTGAAACATATCATTGTTGAAGAGAGCCATGTCCATCAGAATTAATTGTCATATAGTACTGTTGTTGCCGTGTATAATGATCTCCTGGTTCTGCTCATTTCACTCAGCATCAGTTCATGTAAGTCTCTCCAGGCCTCTCTGAAATCATCTTGCTGGTCATTTCTTACAGAACAATAATATTCCATAATATTCATATACCATAATTTATTCAGCCATTCTCCAATTGAAGGGCATCTATTCAATTTCCAGTTTCTAGCCACTACAAAAAGGGCTGCCACAAACATTCTTGCACATGTGGGGCCTTTTCCTTCCTTTATGATTTCTTTGGGATATAAGCCCAATAGAAATGCTGCTGGGTCAAAGGGTATGCACAGTTTGATAACTTTTTGAGCATAGCTCCAAATTGTTCTCCAGAATGGCTGTATCCGTTCACAGCTCCACCAACAATGCATCAGTGTCCCAGCCCTCCCACAACCCCTCCAACATTCATCATTAACTTTTCCTGTCATTTTAGCCAATCTGACAGGTGTGAAGTGGTA
>JAJPUD010005586.1:0-74603 GCA_023553655.1 Myrmecobius fasciatus
CGGGGCGGCCCGGCGCTGCTTCCAAAACGAGGCGGAGAAGGTCACGGAGCGGAGGGGCGGCGGTGCGACGCCAAGAGCCGCTTGCTGTCCCGCTCGCTCTCCCGCTCGCTCCACGAACGTGCCGGTGCCGCGCGCGCCTCCCGCCGTGACCTTCTCCGCCTCGTTTTGGAAGCAGCGCCGGGCCGCCCCGAGACGCGCGCGCGCTCCCGCCGCGCAGCCAATCAAGGCGTCGGGAGGGGCGGGAGGGGCGGGGCCGGGCCTCCAATGGCCTGCGCAGGACCCTCCCTCTGCTCCTCCCGGCGTCCAAGCCGGCAGGCTTCGGGACCCCGGACGCCGTGATTCCGCATGCACGCCATTTCTTTCCACCCCACCCTTCTCCCCTCCCCGGCCGCAAACCTCCGGCCAGGGGTCATTTCTACTCCCGGGAGTAACCGGCCCGGAAGAGCCACTGGGGACGTGGGCTCCGCGCAAGACCCCTTTCTCCCCCGCGGTGACAGAAAGGAGAGTGGGGGCGCACACACGGGTACTCGTGGGGCCGGCCGCTGGGTGCAGCTCCTCAGCCGCTCGGTTCTTCTCTGCCCCATCGTGTCGCTCAGTCATCAAGCCTCCGAGGATGCTAACGGGAAGCCCGCGGCGTGGGATCTTCCTGCTCCTCGTGCCTCTGCGCAAGGGCTGCCCGAGAAGATGCCCCCATTCACAGCCCCCTGCGTGGGGAAGGGAGCCAAGCTCAAGGACAGTCAATAAGTACTCGGGGAAAATGACTGCCTGGTCCGGTTCGGTCCCCGGCGACCCCGGGCAGAGGGAGAAGGCGCTGCCCGAGCCGAGCCCCGGGTGTAAGGGGATGACTCTATTGGGCATTCCAGCCTTCTTGACACGCCCTCAGCCTCGGCCTGGAACTAGTGACAGCAGTTTTTGAGACCATCCAGAAGAAAGTCCCCCTTATAACGCGATCCTCAGAAAACACCTTCTACGGAGGTTCTGCCAGTCATCAATGGCTCAAGTATGGCATCACTACCTAATCGTACCCTCTGGGTACAAAGTGAAAATTCTAGTGACAGGCATGAAGAGCCCACTTAATTTGGTTGGACACGCCTGACCTGGCCTGATTCAAAGAACTTTTTATATTATCAAAACGGCACACCCCTACTACAACAAGGGACTCTACTGCATTAAAACGACACACCCGTAGGAGGTGGTCCAACTAGGGGGCCCTTTTCTGAAGTTCTCAGAAGCAGCACGCTATTTCCCACCCATTTTCTAAGACATCCTAACTTCTAGGACTCAAGAATTGCCTCATTGGAAGGACTTGCCTTGTCCTAGAGTTGTGACTGCCTATGAAACATACATTCAAAGCCAAGTTCAAGAGGCTGTCCCCAAGGCTCCAAATTAAGTTACACATTAATTTTTGGCACGTCCTTGGGGATTAATTATGCCTATGGACTTTTGGGGCAGAACTTTTGATAATATGAGGCAGAGATGTAGCTACAAGGCCATAAAAAGAATTTCACCATCTAAACTGCTTCTTTATAGATAGCTGAATTTTTTTTGCTGATCTCAGCAGTCAAAAAGGCTGAGTTCTAAGCAACATGAAAAAAATTAAAAGGAAAAAACAAGACTTCCATCTGTTCTGGTCCACATGCCCGACACTGATATTTGACTGACACCAGCAGGATGAAATCCCGGCAGATTACAGATCAGCTCTCTTTATGGAGCACATTTTATTAAAATAAATGACAGACAACAACACAATGAACATAAATAAAAAGGACACAAAATTTATACTTAAATTAAATAGCATGATTTAATTTAGTAGCTGCTTAATTCTGAATTCTTAAGTTAAAAAAAATTGTAATTAACTATTAACGTTAATGAATTAAAACCTTCCAGAAAGCATGAATCCAAAAGGAAAAGTCCAGCAGGTTATAAAGCCAGAGATGTTTTAGCCATTCCTGCATGAGTCTCTTAAATACTCTAAACACATCAGTGGAGAAACTGCCCGGCAGTTTTTCCATTTTATTCTATTAAAGTCCATTTCCTGGCCTGTCATTTCGTATGGTCTTCCAGTAAGTACACAATTAACTCATAGGTGGACAACACAATAGCAGTATTTGGGATCTGCCGGATGAGCTGGGCAAAGAGTCCTCTGTAGAAGGCCAGATAACCTTCTTCTCGTGCTATCAGGCGGGCTGTCTGAATAAAAGCCTTATACTTGGTGCCCTCTTCTCGGAGCCGTGTTCTTATCACTTCTGCAATGAGTGAAATACAGTTAATGGTATAGATGAAGGCTATGTCCAAATAATAGAAGTTACAGCTAGGAAAAGGCAGAAGGCTACTATCTTTCTCCCTTCTGTGGAGCTTGCATCTGCTTCTTTATTTCCACATCATTCCCCCCAATCAGTATATACAAACTCCTTTTGGGTTGTTGCCTTACTCTGATTTCCTGCCCCCCCCCATGTTGATCACAATACATGGCACATCATAATCACTTAATAACTGCTTAGTTCTATAAGGCCCAGAAGCCAAGACTCTTACTCCTAAGATTCTCCCCTCTACTTCATAGGTTCACTTCTTAAGATAATTCACTCCATTCTACATCTGCTGCCCAGAAAGATGTCTTTCCCAGAATAAGCTCAATACTTCTAATCACCAAGCAACTAACTCAGCCTGAATATTTCTTTCCCTCTCCCCTCTTTGGAGGGCTCAGTACCAAATTCCTTCCAATGCCTTCCTTTAGAAAGGGCAAAAACTGGACTCTGAGACTAACCACTTTGTATCTGCTAAAGCCAAGAAAAGTTCCCTTCCTCCCCCCATGGTGTCCTCTGCACCAGCTGCAGCTTTGCTGCATTCCTTTTGTATGCTGTCTCCCCCTTTATATCGTAAGCTCCTTGAGGATAGGGACCATCTTTTTATTAGTGCAGTGTTTCAGTGCACACTGGGCATTTAATACATGTTTAGTAGATTAAATAGTGACCTGTTTATAAGTACAGGATTCCTGGGGTTTTTTTTGGCAGAAATAGAACAATGTATTTAAAAATACAGGATAACCACCTCTACCTAAAGAGAGTACTTAGGTTTCATAGATACTATTTAAGTATGCTCATTAGTGGGTATAGATATGTGTATATATTCTGAAATAGAAAACTGAGGATATATTTAAGAAATAAAAAAATTATGAAGTTCAGATCAAAAGGCACCTTAATTATTGCCTCTGCCTTGCAAACTCCAAATAACTAATTCCCCCAAAAAATGTTTTCCACATAGGCCAAGATAATGGGGATGGACATCAGATACCACCTTATATGTGGTGCCCGCTTCTATTATTAGTTTATTATTAATTAGTTTACTACTCTGTCAGATAAAGGATAACAACATACCATGTGGATAAGCAATACAGGAGGCGCACCCCTTGGAAATAGCAGCAGCGGCCATAAGTCCAAAAAAGTTGGTATTTCTGCTTCTCTCAGTTCCATTTGCAGAAGGGGTTAATGGGACCTCTTTTAGCCATTTCTTTAAGCTTTCATAAATAGCAAAACAGATTATGGTCTCAGAAATGCCTGCGTATGAGGCTGTTAATCCTCTATAGAATCCACGAATGCCTTCTGTCTGGTAAACATAACGAGCACATTGGACAGTATTCATTTGTTTGGAACCCCTTACTCTAAAAAGGAAAAAATAAAAACATTAGAAATATATTAGTTTTAACTCTTGCCATTGCATCAAACCACCAATTTAGATTGCGCCTATTCAAGAAAACAATTGTGCCAAGACCATGTATGAAACAAAATAAAAAGATTTAAGAAATTAATTAACAAATTCAGAGAGGGAAATGCCATAATACAAATTTCAAAATATCAATTTCTGGTATAAAACAAAATAAAACTTTGAGGAACATTATTTTAATGAATTACTGTATAATTATACTTGGATGTTTATCCTGATGTATGAATTTAACTGATACTGGCATTTATTTTCAATTTCATTCAATCAATCAAAAAGGCTTCATTAAGAACACGCTAAGTACAAATCACTGTTAGAGGCAGAGAATATAGAAACAAAAACCAGTCATAACCCAGGAGGGGTTGCTGACTAGGCAAACAAACACACATCCATCTCCATCTCCTCTCCCTCTCCCCCCCCCCGGGGGGGGGGGGGGGGGTATATATATATATAGATATATAATATGCAGAAAAAAATAAATTGTAAGTCTTTTAAAATCATCAATTTATGTTTGTTCTGCATATGTGGCCTACTGCATATTGATTGAGAAGATTATTATTTTTTTTTACCTGTGCTTCCTAGCAGTAGCTAATTGCAAAATAAAGGCCTATTTAATGATGATTTTAAAGGAAGTCTTATAAATAAAAACCATTTTTCTTGGACTTGCCTCTATATATACTGTTGCACAGAGTACTTCAAGGCAGTTTACAAATAATTAAAGTTTTGAGTACTGTATGCATGAAATTTCGATTATATTCATTGGGAATATTATCCCTAATTGGTTAGGGGCAATCTTCTTGTGAGTCCTGAAGGTGTTTTTTTTTCCCATCCCTCTCCTTTTAGAGACTGCTAACTAAAGGAGGAAGGTTTGCTTCCTCAGCACTGCAGTACTCAGTGCAATGGCTGTCTAAAGCAGCATATATATATATATACACACACACATACAAACACAAATATATCCACGCTTAACTACAGCCTTCTTAGAGTGGAGAGAAGGAAGGAAAAAGGGGAAAAAATACAGTAACAAGTATATAGCAGAGAACAAAAGAAAACTTACAAGAAAACAAAGATGAATAGTGCTAAACACAATGTATAGTATTTATTCTATAGGCTTTCTTGAAATAGAAATTAATTGCTTTTTATCTCGAATCCTCACTTATGTCCTGCTGTGCACATGGCAATGTTTGGTTTTTTTCTTTTCTTATTTTGTATTTAAGTTTTGAATAAATAGAAGACTTATAATCAAGAATTCAATTAATTACTTACTTCCGTTCTAACTGCATCCGGGTTTTAACCATCCATATAGGATTCATTAAGGTATTTGTGATAAAAGCTAAAAAGAGAAAAATAGTAAAACTGAAAAGGAAAGGAATAAACATATATACAGTACCTACTGTATGCCAGGCACCATGCTAAGTACTTTATAAATATCATCCCTTGATCCTTGTAACAAGCCCGGGAGGTAGCTGCTATTATCCCCACTTTACAGTCGAAGAAACTGAAGCAAACAGAAGTTAGTTAAGTGACTTGCCCAGGATCATACTGAGCTCAGTAAGTTTCTGAGGTTGGATTTGAATTCAGGTCTTTCTAACTACAGGTCTAGTGCTCTCTGTCCCTTGTGCTACCTGGCATTAAGATTACTGAACACAATGAAGACCATAAAAACAGGTGCTTGTCCAAGCTACTTAACTGTATAAATACAAACTGACAGCTAGAAGCAGCTACAATCTACCCACAGTTATTATCATCAACTCTGAATGACAGAGAGACTGAAGCCTTATTTCCCATGATTTGAAATAGTTGACAGAATCTCAGAACTGGGAAGTATTTTTTAGAAGAGATAACTGAAGCCTGGAGGGGACTGGCTCTAGGTTAACTAGTTCTGCTGCTATGACCCAATGGTGCTAAAAACCTGCTCCCAGGCTATCACAGCTGCGTCCAAGGCTCCAGGTAGAACTGCTGTAACTTCTCATGCTGGCTCCAGGTGATCTGTGCCTGTCACTGGGCTGGGATCAAAAACCACTTGCCTGGCACCGACTTGGGGAAATGTAATGAACCAAGCATCAGCTTTTCCAGACTGCCTCCTAGAGCACCCCACCCCCCCTCTCCAACTCATTCTATTTCTCACAGGCAACATTTCCCAAGCATCCTCACAAGAACTTTATAGAGCAGATAGGCTATTGTCCCCATTTTAGAGGAGAACGCTAGGCCTGGAGACATCAGGTGACTTGTTCAGGGTCACACAACTTTGTGCTTGAAGCAGGGTCTGAATTCAGGTGTCCCTGATAGACTTAAGTACTGGGTCACCTCTTCCCCATATTAAAATGCACCTGAATTGTGTATATAGATTTTTCCAAAGAATTTTCAGAAAACAGCTTTCTCAAAAGAGTACAATCTTCTTATTTTCTTTCCTCAGCAATTAGAACACCAGAAAAAGAATAAAAACAAAGGGCTAAATGCTTTATTGGAAGAATTCCACAACATTTAAAAAAAGTTAACATAAAACTTGGGTTAGTAAAGGTTTATCAAGGGAATACTGAAGTATCAAAGCTTAGAGAGAAGTTACACCTAACGGAGCAAATCAAACCACTCCCAAAAACATTAAAGTCCCTGAAACAGAAATGTATAAGCCAGGGAAGGTCAGTAACATGCAAGGCAGAGTGTGCATTAGAGAACAAGGGTTCTAGTCTATAAAAAATCAGGGAAAGCCACAAAAGATACTGAAATCAAAAGCTATGCCAAGAAGTTAAGGGCCCAATTTCCTAAATAAGAAATATACAAGAGAGCAGCCAACCCAGACAAATCCAGCAGATTCAGCCTCCACCAAAATAACCCACCTGCAGAGCCCGAGGAGAAAATGTGGACAATGTTGCTGTTAGGCACGAAAATGCCATTAAACTGCTCCTTGGCCTTGGAGTAACATGCAAAGTACACAGCCCTGTTAGAAGAGAGAAGGAAACTCTGAGAAACAGCTCATCGACTCAGTAGTCTCTGTACAGCATCTGAAAAATTAAGACAACATCAATCTGCAACAAAGCCATAAACTCTCCCATGCCAAGACCAACTACATGAGTTAAAGATGTGTAAGAAATTCTTTTCCCTCCGGGAATTGTATTCGATAATGAGTCTTCCAGCCAGATAAATGAAGATTACCTGTCCAAGTTTCCAGAAAGCTTTTTATGGAAACTTGCCTACCGATACCACAGACTTCCACACCATACTGACTAGCCCAGAATAACTGAGTAGGTAAGCATCAGAGGCAGGAGCCCTTCGCGCAGCACTTTACCTATGGTACAGCAGTCACAATTAACTTGAAGGCTTCGATCCACCCAGCACCTTTCTGTGCTGTCCCAGGGATTTCAGAGGGGTAACAGCTTTCCAGGGCTAACATTCTGCTCTCCAGGGGCTTGTCTCTCCTCTCCGCAGAGAGCCATCTCTGTTCATCATCACTTATTCATCCCAACCATGTCTTACTGACCACTGGCCTTTTTTTCTTGCTTTTGTCCTTTTGTCACTTCTTTTTCTGTCACTTCTGACTTTCATCACTAGAGTGCTCTGTTCTTCTGTTATTCTCTATATAACTGTCAAATATGCAACTCCTTGAATTATTCTCATCATTGCTTAGCTCACCAAGAGGTTTTCATTTATTCAAAAAAGTCAACACTGCCAGGCAGTTGATGTGTTACTGAATATGAATTTCAATTATGGTGACTCATGAAATTTGAAAAAGATTTAAGCTCATCTCCCAGATTCAGGAACAATACAGATTTTATTTCCTCCATGTACTCCAATATTATAAAATATTACAAAAATTTTAATATAATAACTTTTTACTATCTAATACTGTGTAAAAGACTAACCCACACAATAGAAGGAAATATTAATAAGTTTTATAAAAAGATCAATTATGATAGTCCTGTAATATAATAGAGCAGAGAACATACTCATTTTTTTTAATTTTTTAATTTTATTTTATTTGCAAAACATATGTATGGGTAATTCTTCAACATTAACCCTTACATAGCTTTCTGTTATAGATTTTTCCCCCCAGCTCCCCACCCCTCCTCTAGATGGCAGGATATCCACTACAGAACATACTCATTTTTAACCAAAAGATAAAATAATTAGTCACCATATCCTTTAACTACAGTATGCTCCTGACAAATACGGAGATATGTTTAGAAGCACTGTACACATTTAACCTGTATCGTAGTGCTTGCTATCTTAGGGAGGAAGGAGGAGGTAGGAGAGGGAGAAAAATTTGGAACACAAGGTTTTGCAAAGGTGAATGCTGAAAGCTATCTTTGTATGTATAGAAAATAAAATACCACTAAAAAAAAGGGGGAAAAAATCTACAATATGCTCCAACATTTTATCCATTAAATAACTTTGTATAAATTAAATATTAATGTTTCCAACACATGGATAAAAATTTTTTAGCAATATTGCCTTTAAAAAAGATCATTTAAAAGAATATAGTACATGAATATTTTCTCATTCTTACCTTGATGGTGCAACTCCAACTAAGTTTGGACCCAAGCCTCTAAAAAGTGACCTTGGTCCCTCTTTCTCCAAAATTGACCTGGACAATAAAAACACAAATCAAAAACTTTTGTGCATGACCTTATGGAAAATTATGAAATCAAATTAGTCAACCATCATTCACTAGAGGAGGCAGAACCAGCTACTGGGGATACTTCAGTCCACTAACAAGATTATGCAATGTAGTAATTGGGATTATTTTTTTTCTACAAATATAAAAGCATGCTTAAAGAACATCAGTATAATTGATCAGAGAAATGCAAATTAAGATTGAGATACCACTGCACACTTCTCAGACTGGCTAAGATGACAGAAAAAGATGATGACAAATGTTGGAGGGGACATGGAAAAACTGGGATACTATTACATTGTTAGTGGAATTGTGAACGGAGCCAACCATTTTGTAGAACAATTTGGAACTATACCCAAAGGGCTATCAAACTGTGCATACCAGCTTCTACTGGGCTTGTATCCTAAAAAGATCATAAAGGAGGGAAAGGGACCCACATGTGCAAAAATGTTTGTGGCATCCTCTTTTGTAGTGACAAAAAACTGGAAACTGAATAGATGCCCATCAGATGGAGAATGACTGAATAATTATGGTATATGAATGTTATGGAATATTGAGTTCTATAAGAAATGATCAGCTAGAAGGACTGACATGAATTGATACTAAATGAAATGAGCAGAACCAGGAAGTCATTGTACATGGCAACAAGAAGATTATATGGTGATCAATTCTGATGGACATGGCTCTCTTCAACAAAGAGATAATTCAGACCAGTTCCAATGATCTTATGATGAAGAGAGCCATCTACACTTAGAGAGAAGATTGTGGGAACTGAGTGTGGATCACAACATAGCATTTTCATTCTTTTTGTTGTTGCTTGCATTTTATTTTCATCCTCATTTTTTTTTCTGGTTTGATTTGATTTTTCTTGTGCAGCCAGATAATTGTATAAATATATATGCATATATTGGATTTAACATATTTCTACCATGTTTAATATATATTGGATTACTTGCCATCTAGGGGAGGGAATAGGGAAAGGGAGGGAATTGGAATACAATCAGTTTATGATACTATCTTCTAACTTTTGAAGAAGTAGACATCTCTAAAATCCCATTCATCCAAGTCCATACTAGGGTCATTATTTGTGTATAAGTTTTAAACATTCATTTAATAATATAACTACTGCATACTATGTACAAGTTGAAAGTTCATTATCTCTAAGGAGATTGCTATGACAGCAAATATAACATTCATAGTGAATCTTCCTTTCCATATGACCATAATAATTTGGACATATGCCTTAGATATTTTCCCATGAAAAAGGCTTACCTTAAAAGTATGAGTCAGGTATAAGCAAGTCAGTGTTAATCGCATCAACCAAAAAGGAAAGAATACAGTAGTTAGAAAGCTCTGGGTCTGGAAGCCCTGTCTCCAACACATACAGCATAGGTGATAACTTGTTTAGCTCCTTTAGGTCTCCATGCCAAGTGATTCTCTAATACTTTGAGTTACAAAGTTAATGCCAATAACCCCTCCAGACTGTGGTGTTGGTACCAGTTTTACTTTCTGGCAAGTATAAACCCAAGCACTTTTATAGCTTTACTATATGACTCCTGGTCTCAAGACTTGGTGAGCCAATTTAGTTCTTCCTTCTCCCTCATGTGCAATGTATGTGTACATCAATTATGCTTCTCTTATTCCAAATGGAAGGTCTCAAAAGAAAAAATGTCTTATATTCTGCCAAATCCTCTACTGAGGCTGTCCCAGTGCAGTATAATGCGATGATCCCATTTAGCATAAGCCACTGCCATTTTCTTCATCAATGAAATTCATGATAAAGAATCTTGAAATGGATCACAAAACTTGAAAAGCATCTTGTTTATTTCTGACTATCAGTGAGTACACTGTGCAACCTTATGATCCTTTTAAAGCACAATTAGAATCAGCCTGGGCTCCAGGAAGCTCAAGCCCTCTAATCTATAATGCAGCAGAGCCCGAGTCCTCAAGGGCCTCTCTCTGTTCAGCATTGCAGTTATGCAGATGATCCCTACAAAGCCAACTTCATATTACATAATCCAATACTATAATCTATTGGCATCTTCACTTTTTTTTTAAAAAGCAACAAAATTTCTTATTATAATGGGACACCAGAACATCAAAATAGCCTAGTGCCAGACACAAAGTAGGTGCTTACACTGAATAGAAATAAAGCTCTGAGAGATGAAAACAATATTTTCCCGACTTTAAAAACAGCTGCCAGTCTCTAGATGCAGTGTTCTAGTTCAGAAAAAGAAATGAAGGACTGGGTTATGGTTTAGTGCTTAGATCTCAGTTTTAGTTGCTGCTTCCAAGTCAAAAGACATAAATCCTTTAAAATATCAATTAGTAAGATAAAGATTGTATGTTTAACAAATTATTTTACTTTCTAGGGTATTATTAAACTTAGAGCTCAAGAGGTAAGACATAAACTAGATAGCCTTTTTCCTATTAAATAGCAAAGTACCCCAACCATTTAAAGACTATGAGCTCTGAAATTCACCCTACAGAACACTTAAAAAAAAATGTATTTCAATAGCATATTTTTCTAAAAAAAAAAAAATGCTATGGTTTTCAGCATTAGTTTTTGTAAAACTTAGTTCCAAATTATTTTCCCTCCCTTGCCTTCCTCCTCCCCACACTAGCAATCTGATATTGGTTATATGTGTAGATTCATTTTTAACATTTCCATAAATCATGTTAGGAAAGAAAAATTAGAAAAAGAAAAACCATGAGAAAGAAAAAACCTCCCAAAAGGTAAAAAATAGCATGCTTCAATCATTTTCCATCCCAAATCTATAGGAATTGTCTTGGATCACTGTATTGCTGAAAACAGCTACCAAAATTGAACATGACATAATATCTTGCTGTGGACTGTGTTTGGTGTACAATGTTCCCTTGGTTCTGCTCACTTCACTCAGCAACAGTTCATCTAAGTCTTTCCAGGCTTTTCTGAAATAAGCCTGTTCATCATTTCTTATAGAACAATAATATTCCACTACATTCATCTACCATAATTTATTCAGTCATTCCCCAATGGATGGGCATCCACTCATTTTCCAATTCTCTGCCACCACAAAAAGAGCTGCTACAAATATTTTTGTACATGTGGATTCTTTTCCTTCTTTTATATGTTTGGGATACAAACCCAATCACAGTGGTACTGCTAGATCAAAGGGTATGCACAGTTTTAGAGCCCTTTGGGAATATTGCCAAAGGAATATTCTAGAAGAATGGCTGGATCATTTCACAACTCTACCAACAATGCACTATTTTCCTACATTCCTTCCAACCTTTATTATTATCTTTTCATGTCATCTTAGACAATCTGATAGGTGTAAAGTGGTAACTCAAGAGTTGTTTTAATTTGCATTTCTCTAATCAATAGTGATTTAGAACATTTTTTTCATATGATTATAGATGGCTTTAATTTCTTTATCTGAAAATTGTTCATATCCTTTGACTATTTGTAAATTGTAGAATGACTTGTATTCTTGTAAATTTGATTCAGTTCTCCATATATTTTAGCAGTGAGACCTTTATCAGAAATACTGGCTATAAAAATTGTTTCCCCACTTTCTGCTTCTCTTCTAATCTTGGCCATATTGGTTTTATTTATGCAAAACCTTTTTAATTTAATGGAATAAAAATTATTCATTTTGTATTTCATAAAATTCTTTATTTCTTGTTTGGTAATAAATTCTTCCTTTCTCCAAAGATCTGACAGATAAACTATCCCTTGCTCTCCTAAATTGCTTATGGAATCACCCTTTATGTCTAAATTATGTACCTATTTCAACCTTATCTTGTTATAGGGTATAAGATGTTGGTCTATGCCTAGTTTCCCTGCAGAATACTTTCAAACACAGAACTATCAAAAAACAATAGGTAAATTATCAAGTTGTTTACCTCTTTTTAAAAAGTCCAAAATTTAAGGTTCTTATTACTCTATTGAAGAAAAAGTTCATGTCTACTCTAATATAGTTAACACAGAACTGAGACAACACTTTGCAGTACTAATTCTTCAATTAACTCTTACTTTCAAATGATTGCTAGATTGGTTTTGAAAAATAAGACCAAAAAAAAAAAGAAGAAAAATAATACTCAAGGGTAACAGGTAATAATTTAAGCTTTAAACAAATCACCATCTTTTGGTGGTGCTAAACATCATCGTGGGCTTTAATACATATTAGGAATATTAAGTTTTCATCTTTGAAAGGATATATGTGCCCCAAGCAACATCTTTCCATTTTAAAAAGCCCTTCTCACTTACTTAGTGAGTTTAACACCAAATTTTTCACTTCAATCAAAAGTTATCTCAAGTTCTTGACTCCTGGGATACAGATCTAAAAAGTTCTTTTTTAATTATTTAACCAAAATGAATAAGGATTTAAACAGTATGCCCCTGCTGACACAAATTATTTTGAGGTAACAGCTTCCCTATTACAGTAAATGTAAATTCATTAGTCATGAATTATTAGGTAAGCCCTTGAGGAAGTTTATTTTCAATGATAATAAGCTGACACTGTTCAGTTTCACATTTCAAAACATCTTTTAAAGTAGGATATTATTGCTTAAACTTGTGAACAGGCAACAATCAAGGTTGATGATTCTTAGATTTTTGTATAATCTACCATTTGAATTTAAAATGTCTAGCTTTTCCACGGTTAAAGGTCTCCAAAAACAAAATAAAGAAGGTAAGAACTCACAAACTGATGGATTTCACTACAGATTGAAACTCGGCCTCTTTTTCAGTGTGTTATAATGAGAATGAGATATAGGTCAGAACATGAGTTAGCTTCCCCTCATCACCTATTCCCATTTTCCTCCTGGTCTCTCTCTCCCATGTACTGCCACCACTTCTGCCACCCACTTAAATCACCTGAGGATTGTTACAATGTTAATACCCTTTCTGTAGCTTAATTCCTGGTTCTATGAAGTAAGCCTGCTTACTCCACAGCAGCTAGTGTTGGGCTCTCTGCCGGTGTCCAACAAGCACCTCATGCTTGTTTGGCACTGAGTATGACCAAAATGCAATGTACCTTTAAAAAAAAAATTTAAGATTTTCCCTATGTATTCCCTTTTGTAAAAATGTGTGAACTCAAAATACTGTTAAACGTTATGAAAAAAGACAAAAAGGATTCTTTTAATTTTTCATCATTTTCTACCTTTGCCACTGCCATGAACTAAATGAAAGAAATGTTTCAACTAAAGGGCTACAATGACAATCACAATTGCTCGTTTTTCAAGTACATGCTTTAGATGCCTTTATTTAGTATCTTTTGAACTTCTAAGTTTTGCCAAAGAACAAGGCTATGTACCAACTTTTCCTTAAGTGGCTCGGGCATAAAGATAAAATTCAAAATAGCCCCCCTTCCTATAATTTGTACCTCCCGGCATGCACTCCTCTTTTCCATCTTCCATACTTAATCCACTAACTTCTTACTATGTTACCAAAAGGATCTGACCAACTCCCTTCAGTCCCATTTTAGATTCCTTTTTATAAACTGTTGACCTTTAATGAAACCTGATTCCTAATCTTCTAGAGAGCAAGGATGTGTTTGTATAAAGTTGGTAAAATGATTATTAAAAAAACAAAGAAAAGAATTTCATGTTTAAGCTGGATTAACAGAATTCAAGTAGAAAATTTCCATATTCCAAGCATATTAAAAGCGTCAAAGTCAAGAGTTTAAAAACAAAAACAAAACCACTCACTTGAGAACCTGTAAGAGTCCAGGTGATACTGATGTTGGTCTGACCACTCCTGCTCCACTAATGGTCCCCAGCTGAACTTGAGGATAATAGACAGTTCGTAAAGCCAATCTTGAAGACTGAAGTCTGGTCTTAATTACTTCTAGAGGACAAGTAAAAATAGCACCAACTGTGCCCCCACACCTGTAAGGCAAGTTAGAACATCAGGCAAATGGCTATTTTGTACACAATCACAAAATGTAAGCAAAATCCTTATTTTATTAAACTTTCAACAATGTTTGGAATCTTATTTATTTTTGTAATTCAGAATTAACTCTGGCTTAATGAATTAACCTTTAAAATACACAAAGAAAAGGTTTGCTAAATCAATTATTGGCCAAGATCATCTCAGGAATTTTAAGATAATTAGCATCATTTCAGTCTAAGTCATAGGGTCATTTTCTTTATTCTTTACCATTCATTAAAAACCTATTGGACATCTACCTGTCTCTCTTACCTAACTCTCCCCTTTCCCCAACCCCTTCTCAGCAGGCCAGATCTAAGTCAGAAAAATGGCAGTTTCAAATATTGTGCCTGATACATTCCACCATTTAGTAACCCAGGTAGTTGTAGACAAGTTTCTTATCCCTCACCAGGAAACTTAACCCGAATTGCCTCAGCAAAAAGCAGTCTATATAAAGGAAATCACTAGTTAAACTGAAAGAGGAAAAAAAAAATTTATGTATTTCACAGGATCATAAATTTAAGGCTGGAAAGGACCTGAGAGGCCACCCAATCCAAAGTCTTTATTTTATAGAAAAGGACACTGAAGCACAGGGGGATTAAGTTATTTATTAGGTCATATAATCAATAAATGTCAGGAGGTCGAATTCAAATTCAGGATTTTCTGACTCCACGATTGGATGACTATCCACTATACCACTGAATATATTCATCCACATGTCATCCTGTGTCAACCAGAGACTATACTTTTCTCTGCCTCATATAAAAGTTGACAGCTGTTTAGAGTCTGTTAACTTCTGTTATAGGATTGTTTATTTGACAATAAACTAGATTTCTGGCAAAGACTCTGAATAAAAGCAGATAGCTAAGCTCTGACACCCTTAGTCCAGTAAAAATTTTAAAATAGCAATAAATTAAATAATGATTACCGAATCAAATAACAAATTATAGTAACTTATTCCATCCTAAAACTACACAAACTCATTCAATAGAAAAAGTCAGTCGCTCAGCTTGACACACCAAAGACAGGTCAGAAACAAGTATCCAAAGACAGGTGTAGACTGCAAGGTTCTGTATCTGGAAGCAAAGCAAGGACAGAAGACTCCACAGAGAAAGCCCCAAGATGGTCAGAAACTCATAGCATCAACTTTGGAAACAACTGGGAGTTTAGTGACCAGTGTGGTAGAAAACTCAGGCCTGGGACAGCCAAAATGCTAAAGTAGAGGGAATATACAAATACAACTCTTCTAATATTCCCCCCAAACAACTTTAAAATCATGTGTTGCATTCAATTCAGGAGCAGCAAAGTCACCAAAAGATTAGAGACATTTTTCCAGTTCGAGACAACTCAAGGAAGTCAGAAGGAGAGGTCTGTGGCACTGGGGCAGGGGCTGGTCAGGAGTACAGTGTAACCCGGACACAGTAAGGGAATTGAATGACTGGTTAGAAAGAGATTACAGGGAAGCCTTTGGCAGGCACTAGGCACGGGACTGGGTGCTGTCAAGCTTCATTTTCCATTACCTCCTTTTAAAGCAGAGAGTAGTGTTCAAAGTTGCAAGGGAGCAGGGCTCTTACTTGATTAAAACCAGAATACAATAATCACAACTCTCCCCAGATCACATTACCTTGGAAAATTTACAGAATCCCAGAATTAGCTATGTGAACAAAGCAGAGTGAAAGTCTAAAACTTCGGACAATGCCACCTCACCCCCAGGTAACAGAGCCCAATTCTAATATAAAATTAAAGAATCTGCCTATAAAAAACTACTATGGTGACAACGAAGGTCAAGACACAAACTCAGAAAATAACAATGTAAAAACATCTGCAAGTGAAGCCTCTTTAAAATAATTAAAGAAATGAGAACAATGCTAAAAATTTAATAAAAATTTAACTGTTTGATTAGAAAAAAAAGCCACAAAAAAAAAAAAAAAAAAAAAAAACAAACCTGAAACCAAAAAAAACCTCTTTAAAACAGAATTGGCCTAAGGGCAGCTAGGTGGCGCAGTGGTTAGAGCACCAGCCCTGAAGTCAGGGGGACCTGAGTTCAAATCTGGTCTCAGACACTTAACATTCCCTAGCTGTGTGACTCTGGGCAAGTCACTTAACCAGAATTGCCTCAGCAAAAAGAAAAAAAAAAAAGATACAAACCGTCACTGAAGAATTCCTTTAAAAGTAGAATTGGTAAAGTGGAAATTAATGAAATATCAAGAAACAATAAAACAAAGGCAAAAGAATTAAAATGAAGGTCTTTAGTCCCAGGTCTCTAGCACTCTGTTGAGAAACCATATAAAGCCTAGAAGATTCAGCACTCTAAACTCAAAAATCTAGCTAAGGGTATAATGCAGGGATTGGCAGTTAACATAAAACCCCAAAGTGCAGACTGAAACCATGAAGGGTTGACCACACCACTGCAAAAACAGCCAGGTCTGGTCCTGGCACAAAGTCCCAATTTTGGAGCTGAGCCTGGAGAAATGACTAAACCAAATATAATGAATATATATGTTCATATAATGCCACTATAATGAATATAAATAGATCCAAAGATAGCCCAAAATATAACCTAGAGAGCACAAAATCAAAGAAAATGGATTTTCCTGGGGGCAGCTAGGTGGCGCAGTGGATAGAGCACCAGCCCGGAAGTCAGGAGGACCTGAGTTCAAATCTGGTCTCAGACACGTAACAGCTGTGTGACCCTGGGCAAGTCACTTCACCCCAATTGCCTCAGCAAAAAAAAAAAAAAAAAGAAAATGGATTTTCCATCATATGAATAACTAAAACAAATGAAGCAAGAGATTAAAAAAAAAAAAGAATCCCTAGAACAAAGAATAGGAATGAATACTAGATTGGGGGTGGGGTGGGGGGGAGGCAAATCTCACTCACTGAATGAACTTCTTGAAAATTGGAATAAACCAAACAGAAATTAACAATTTCATAAGTCAAGAAATATGAAAACAAAACTAAAAGGTTGAAAATATGGAAAACAGACCAAGATTTAACAATCAGAAATCCTAAGTAACTATCCACATCTATTAGAACAATGTGAAAAATCCACTGATTAGCTCTGAAAGAAATCCCAAAAAGGAAAATTCCCCTATCCAAAGAGATAAGGAAAAATGTATCGACTAAAAAAATAAACAATTCAGGCACTAAGGAACCATAGACTGAATTCACATAAGATCTAATAGCTTCTACTAAAACCAAGATCTTGGAAAAGGTTAAAGGTAGAGGTTTATTCCCAACATTCACCCTGAAAAACTGAGTATACCTCTACAGGGATTTTAAAAAGGGCCTTTAATGGACTTTCAAGCATTACTGATGACAGTACCAGAGCCAAATAGGAACTTTGAAATCCAAACATAACAGTCCACAAAAATTCAGAATGATATATTTAATTAAGCAGCAACTGGATGGGGGCTGGGTGGTGATAAGAGGCTAAGATTCTAGTAGGGGAGAAACAACTGTCCCTCTAGAATTCTAAAGTTTTCAAAATCCATTGAAGGAATTAAGAAAAACGGTGGATCAAGAGGTGAGTTGGTTTTGTTGGAAGTTTAAGAGGGAAAAGAGAAGGGAAGGCAAAAGGAATACAACTAATAAAAAAAAGAGTGGAACACCTAATTAGGGTGTGGAAGAATGGTATATAAACATAAAGGATGGGCATTAAGTGAAAGCTTTCTGAATCACAAAAAGATTAAACACATAGACACTTAGAGTAGAATTTGAACCAACTAGTAGAAAAACAGTGGGAATGTTGGAGTTGGTTAGGTTAAATATAGACAACATACCTGGAAGGGAAAATTACAAGGAAAAAACTTCCTGATCCTGTAGCTTGGATTGAGAAAAGATCCAAAAATTAAAGAAGCAACCATTAGTTGGGGAATGACTGAACAAATTATAGCAAATGAATGTAATGGACTACTACTGTGTCCTAAGAAATTAAATGGATGGTTTCAGAGAAGCCTGGGAAGGTTCATGTGAAATGTTATTGAGTGAAGATGACAGAGCCAGGAGAAAAAAATATGGATCAATACTTTAAAAACAAAATTTTGAAAGATTTAAGAATTTTGATCAAAACAATGACCAACTATGTCTCCCAAGGATCTATGATATAGTGTACAAATCACTTTCTAAGAGTTAATACATTTGAGATGTAGATTACATATGTTTTTAGACAGCCAGTGTGGATTCATTCCCCTTGATTATGCTTATTTGTTTAACCCTTTTTGGTTCTTTCTATTTTCAGTTGGATATGAATTAGATTCTTATTTTAACTGCATGTTCATTATTAGAACCTGGCTTAAAATCCATCTTTGTTGTCTATGCTAGAATTCTGCCTAATAACTCTCACAAAACAAAGAGGCTATACTATATCATTAACATACCCCACCTCAAAAAAATGCATATTAAATTCTGCTCTGTAGTGAATAGTGGCACAGTGTTTTAAAAGAACACATCCTCACAGTAGAGTCAAAAGAACGACCACCTCCACTCCCATTGCACCTAACTAGAGAATATTTTAACCACCAGATTAGACTGAGATGACAAACGATACTATTAATCAATACCCTAATAATACTGGGTCAGAGGTAGAAAAAAATCAGTCAAAAAGATCAAGATTGACAGCAACTAGATTTTCCTGACAATTTAGGAAATGATAATTTAGGAAACCAAAGTTAAACATTTTCTAGTGGCACTATACCTAAAATCAAATTTAGAACTGAAAAAGACCTTAAGAGAGAAATTCCAATCTCTTTTTATGAAAAAGGAAAACCCTGAGGTCCAGGGAGCCTTATACAAGTTCATACAGACCTCAGGATTTGAACCCTGAACCTTTGACTCCAAATCTAGGTGCTCTATTACATCATAAATCTTTTCAACTCTTTATTACTTAGTCCAATATAAAAAAGTTGTCCCTGGAATGCCTGAAAAAATATGATGCCCCAAGTGAATGCTAAAAATGTGTTTTCTAATAAAATGAAATGGAGAATTTTAGGTACCTGATGGTCTCCCAGCCAAGCTCTGCTGCTGTCCAGCATATGGTACAGCAGAATTTTATGTTACTATTCAAGTAAATATATATTCAAGAATATATCTAAAGAAGTGATGGGCAGGACACAAGCCAAAAAAAAAACTCAAGTCAATTCAAACCTCATTACTGTTTTCTCTTGAGAAAATTCTAAATATCTGAAAAAAAAAAACCCACATATTTGAATTTACTAATAATCCCATCATATGCAATTAGTCTCAAGGCCTGGCAGTCAGGTTAGATTAATGCAGTGTTTGAAGTGTGCCTGTGTTTAATAAAATGACTCTCAATGGAAAGAAAATGTGGGTTCTGAGTATGTCCTTTCATCAGCTCATACTGTTTCATGGTTAGCTGCACTCATAACTCTGACCAACTGTCTTCCTAATCTATGCCACTGGTCAGTAATGATCAGGAAAAAGTGTGGATAAAGCAAACACGTCCAACTGATAATGAGTCAGTACTGTCTTCATGAGGCTAGCACAATTATAACCCATGATTACTGTTTCTTATAAATATTATTTATTTACAATTTTTAATTACTTAAAATTAAAATAATTTAATTATTTACAGAATAAGTCTTTTAAACCTAGCTAGCCCCCTACTATTACTTAGAAATAATACTGGTTTCCAAAGACCTTTGAGAGATAAAATTTTAAGATTTCACATCCAAAAAGACGGAGTATAAATTTTAATGCCACCAATTAGACCACAAGAATAAAGTCCAATTTCAAGTTCCTTCTTGAACTGGCCATTTTTCACTTTTATGTGTAAAAATTGAACATTATTGCTAATCGATATTTTTCTAAGTTTAGATAACTGACTGAGTTCTGGAGAAAGCATAGCCATAACAATTTTCAGGCCAATTTTAGTCCTTTTATCCCTAATAAATCAGTAAATAAGACATGTTGATTGGAGTCCGGAGGAAAAAAAAATGAGCTGTCATCAAAACACAACTTTCAATCTTTAAAAAATTAAAAAAAAAAATCGTATAAGTTTTCAATACTTCAAGGTTGTCCACATGGCATTATGGCTTTTGAAAACTGGCCTCAGCACCAGGAAGCCCTGGATTTATTCAAGCCCTGCCTCTGACATATACTAGCTTAGAGTCCTTGGATGAGTAATTTAAATCCCCCATGTCTCCAGCAACTCTACCTCTCTTAGACAGTAATTTGCAGAAGATTCTGGCTTACTTTTGTAGAAGTTTACCCAGGAAATCCCTATGCAATAATTCCTATCCCTGTCCTATCAAATGCAGGTGACATTTAATATAAATGAATTTAATGGATACATGACTATCTGTGCAGACTGAAAGATTCAGAGCTTCTCATATTGTCCCCTTTCAGGAAATGTTTCTATAGAGAAAAACCACCTAATACACTTACACTTTTTTTAACAGGGCAGGGAGAGGAAGGGAGAAGGAAATCAGTAAGATACTGTTTCCTATCTATTATTATTCATCTCTCTTGCTATATATGACACCAAAAGTAACATCTATATATTCTTGGTTTATAATTACTTCTTAAGCATGTCATTTTTTAAAAAAATCATGTTGTATCCTTACCACCATCATGCACTTGTAATCTCAATGGTTTCAAAGTGGGGCCATGACACTAGACCAAAAGTGAATCACAAAGTGCTGGTACTCTATCCTCTGTTCAACAATGGCTCCTACCCACATCTGCTGAAATGGGTGATACCAATTGGGGGATACATTTAGGAAAAAGTTGGTCAACTGCTTAATTAAAAGGATAACACTATTTAAAATAAGAAACATGTTAGAAGCTAGTATATACAATAAAAATTACCTTATATCACTAATAACTTTTCAATCACACAGTCTGGGTTGGGAAGGAACTGTTTAATTCACATACGTGAAAAACATTTTCTGCAACACCATCAACAGGTCATCTTCTCACCCTTTTTCTCAATACTTCCAATGAAGGATCACCCTTCCTCCTGGGGAATCTCATTCTACTTTTGGACAGCTTCTCATTACCTCTTTGAGGCACTGAGGCTGAGGAACTTCCAGGATCCAACTTTTGTTTTATTTTTACTTTGTTCCTAGACTCTTTAAAAATGTTTTGACATTCAGATTGGCTAAAATGACAGGAAATGATAATGATAACTGTTGGAGGGGATGTGGGAAAACTGGGACACTGATACATTGTTGGCGGAACTGTGAACGGATCCAACCATTTTGGAGAGCAATTTGGAACTATGCTCAAAAAGTTATCAAACTGTGCATACCATTTGACCCAGCAGTGTTTCTACTGGGCCTATATCCCAAAGAGATTTTAAAGGAGGGAAAGGGACCCACATGTGCAAAAATGTTTGTGGCAGCCCTTTTTGTAGTGGCTAGAAACTGGAAATTGAAAGGATGCCCATCAATTGGAGAATGGCTGAATAAATTATGGTATATGAATGTTATGGAATATTATTGTTCTGTAAGAAACGACCAACAAGAGGATTTCAGAGAGGCCTGGAGACTTGCATGAACTGATGCTGAGTGAAATCAGCAGAACTAGGAGAACATTATACACAGCAACAAGACTATATGATGATCATTTCTGATGGACATGGTTCTCTTCAACAATGATGTGATTCAAACCAGTTCCTACTGTTCAGTGATGAAGATAGTCATATACATCCAGAGAGAGGCCTGTGGGAACTGAGTGTGAACCACAACACAACATTTTAACGCTTTCTGTGAATATTTCCATGCATTTTGTTTTCCTTCTTAGGTTGTTTTTTCTTCTGCTCTTTCTAGATCTGATGTTTCTTGTGCAGTAAGATAACTGTATAGATATGTATACATGTATTTGTCATATAATTTATCCTATTTGGCATGTATTAGATTACCTGTCATCTAGGGGTGGGGGGTGGGGGGAAGGAGCTTGGGGAAAAAAAAAGTTTTTGCAAAGGTCAATGTAGAAAAATCACTCATATGTTTTGTAAATAAAAAGCTTTATAAAAAAAAGAAAAAAAAAGAATGGAAAAAAAATGTTCTGACATTGCCAGTGTATCCCAGATAATAATTTATCTCATGATGGTCCTGAATTTGTTCATCTATAAAACAAGTGGAATGGACTAAATGATCCCCATAATCCCATATGAACTAAAGATTTAAAATACTGTCAGTGCTAAATAAAATGAATGTTCCCTATTCAATGTTAAATTAAGCAAATTTAGCCTTTTATGTCAACTTTTAAAATAAAGCACAAATCAACTTCCATAGCACTACCCCCTCCTCCCCATTCCCACTTTACATAGCATGACTATTTTTGATACAATTTGTTCAAAATAAAGATGGTTAATACTATATTCTGGGTATATTTTCTTTTTAAAAAAACTTTTTTTTAAAGCATTCTTTTAAAATTGTGAGTTCCAAATTGTCTCCCTGCCTACTGAGAAGGCAAGCAACATGATATTAACTATACATGTGAAAGGGATACACATGCATATACTTAATGTACTTCATACTTCAAAAATCCATTATTTCAGTGATGCATTGATGGACATCTTTCATTAATGCAAAGCAAAACACCTCTATAACTTTACTGGCATGCTTCATTTGCAAATTTAGTTTAAAACAAACAAACAAAAAAACCCACAAAAACCTGGTAATCAAGCTTATACTTTAATGAGCTTTTCTAAATATAGATTCTAAGACAAAAAAAGTCTGCCCACCAGAAATTTTCCTTTACACAATACTGTAGCACCAGGTCAATAGAGAAAACTTATTATATTTTAACATAACTTTTTAAAAATAGATAAGCTTGTTATATATGCCCAATGCTACAATCTGCTTAAACTAGGTTTTCAACTTTTTTTTTTTTTTTTTTTTGCTGAGGCAATTGGGGTTAAGTGACTTGCTCAGGGTCACACAGCTAGGAAGTGTCTGAGACCAGATTTGAACTCAGGTCCTCCTGACTTCAGGGCTGGTGCTCTAACCACTGCGCCACCTAGCTGCTGTAGGTTTTTCCTTAAAAGGTAGGAAGGTGCTCCAAATCACTATTGATCAGAGAAATGCAAATCAAGACAACCCTGAGGTACCACTTCACACCTGTCAGATTGGCTAAAATGACAGGAAAAGTTAATGATGAATGTTGGAGGGGATGTGGGAGGGCTGGGACACTGATGCATTGTTGGTGGAGCTGTGAACGGATACAGCCATTCTGGAGAACAATTTGGAGGTATGCTCAAAAAGTTATCAAACTGTGCATACCCTTTGACCCAGCAGCATTTCTATTGGGCTTATATCCCAAAGAAATCATAAAGGAA
Organism: Myrmecobius fasciatus; assembly: GCA_023553655.1. Classification (NCBI taxonomy): domain Eukaryota; kingdom Metazoa; phylum Chordata; class Mammalia; order Dasyuromorphia; family Myrmecobiidae; genus Myrmecobius; species Myrmecobius fasciatus. The sequence goes on from JAJPUD010005586.1 coordinate 23,548, forward strand.
GGAAAAGGCCCCACATATGCAAGAATGTTTGTGGCAGCCCTTTTTGTAGTGGCTAGAAACTAGAAATTGAATAGATGCCCTTCAATTGGAGAATGGCTGAATAAATTATGGTATATGAATATTATGGAACATTATTGTTCTGTAAGAAATGACCAGCAAGATGATTTCAGAGAGGCCTGGAGAGACTTACATGAACTGATGCTGAGTGAAACGAGCAGAACCAGGAGATCATTATACACGGCAACAACAGTACTATATGACGATCAATTCTGATGGACATGGCTCTCTTCAACAATGAAATGTTTCAAACCACCTCCAATTGTTCACTGAAGAAAGCCATATACACCCAGAGAGAGGGATGTGAAATGTGGACCACAACATAATATTCTCATACTCCTTGACTGATGTTTGCTTACATTGTGTTTCCTTTATCTGATATATCATTTGTGTAGATAAGATTTTTCTTGCACAACAATGATAAGTTTGGAAATATGTATACATATATTCGATTTGCCAGTATTTTAACATAATTAACATGTAGTGGATATCCTGCCATCTAGGGGAGGGGTGGGGAAGTTGGGGGGAAAAATTTCTAACGGAAAGCTATGTAAGGGTTATTGTTGAAGAATTACCCACACATATGTTACGCAAATAAAATAAAAAAAAATTTGTGAAAAAAAAAAACAAACTTTTAAGGTAGGTAAATGTCATGGAAATTCGGAGATTTAAAGCTAAACATAACTTCCAATGAGTAAGAAAACCTGTCAATAGTTTGTACACAACAAAATAAATACTTGTACTTTGAATCAGCCAATTCTCCAAATGACACTTCCTGTATCCTTTCTCCATTGGGAATAAGGCTAAAAATAGTAATACTAATGAAAGAAACACTTTGTAGAAAGTGTTCAGACCCTTTAAAAGAATCAGTCAACTGGAAGAAAGTAGTAAATAAGAACAATCTTGCACAAAGTGCACAGATGATTGATCATTTCTACATACCATTATGAGATCATGCAAAGTTTGAGAATGTTAACTACAAAACCCAATTTACAAGGCACATAGAATATTTCTCTTATTTAAATGAAGTTTATAGGTCACCACAACCTACAAATGCAGATAAAAAATGTATCATCTCCCTTCCAAAGAAATCAATCTCAAAATTGTTTAAGGATGCACAATATTTGAGACAGTAATTTCATTTACATTACTAATGGAAATATATACACACTAAGAGAATTATATTTTTAAATGGAATGAAATCATATCTATTTAACTCGCTGAAATGTCTAAAAGTTTCAAAGAAATTCATATATCTTGAGCCCCAAATAAAATACACATTGATTTACAAGTGTCTTTTTTAATTCTGGTTCATTTCTACTTCTGCACTCCATTTAAAAAAAAAAAAAAACTATATTTACAAACTTTGTTTAAAAGAGATGCAAAAGCAGCCCATCAGCTACCTTGATTAAAAGGTCCATAATAGCATTAGAGAAAAACAGAGTGAAAATAAAAAATTTCCTACTGGCTGTATTTAAAAATCATTGCTGTCAAATCTTTTTAAAAGTGCTGCTTAAGAGAAATGTTGAAGAGATCCGAGAAGGTTCTAGGTTCTATTTTAAGACTTAAGATTTAAAGCATGATGGTTCAGTACCATAGTGTATAAACCTAATTATAGCTTAGATCAGTTATTACAAGTAATACGTAAACCTCAGAAAACTATCGAGTCACAGCTTGTGCAGATGAAAGACATCATATCAAATTCTAGTTAGGTAATAATGATGATGATAATAGCTAACATTTATATTGTGCCTTCTATGGACCAAGTATTATGCTAAACAAATATTACTTCAGCTGCAGAAGTAATTACTCCATATTTTTCAAACCTTAACTAAAACACAAATGAAATCAAGACTATAATTGTAACTATTACCAAGTGTTCAAACAGAAAGTGGTAGTCTTCCTGGAATCTAAAAAATACTCCTAAATGAAAGGCAATTTACAATAACTGGATGGAAACATTTCTGAAGGATATCCAACTCTCTTCCAATATTAGTAGCACTAGACAACCTTTTAATTTATAATTTTATTACTCTGCCCACTAGGAGCCAAGTGCCTTCTTCAAATGATTAGTCTATTTTATTTTATTTTATTTTTTTTTTGGGGGGGGGGAGGCAATTCAGGTCAAGTGACTTGCCCAGGTCACACAGGTACAAAGTGTTAAGTATGTGAGGCAAGATTTAAACTGACCCTCCTGACTTCAGGGCTGGTATCTCCACTGCACCACCTAGCCACCCCAAAATGAGTCTTATTGCCAAAGAGATCTCTAGTTATTATAAACAAACATGTTGGTATTCTCATTTAAAAATAAATCTATAAATCTGGTCAGCACATATCAGAGATGAATCAGACACCTTGGTAGACTAATAAAATGAGTTTCTAAATCTTCAAAGTTTAGCACTATACCCTCCACACCCCGAGTCACTAAAATATGACATTTTACATCTCTCTAGGTCTATTTCCTCATCTGTAAAATGAAGAAACTGAGCTAGATAACCTTTTAGATTCCTTCCAGCTCTAAATCTATGGTCCTAATCCACATATACCTTCTATAAGTTACATCTGAACTCAAATTATCTTTAGAAAAAAAATCTTTCAAAAGTCAAAAAGGTTAATAGAAAATTTAAGCCTTTCTTTTGCTTATTGGGTCTCAATATAATCAGATAATCAGAAGTCCATACTGTTTAATATTTCCAAGGATATTCAATTCCTTTAAAGTCTGGCCAATTATAACCCATCCCCCTACCAGCTACACTGATAGTACGAAAACACAAAGTGTTTAATGGTATAATTTCTACTTGCTTTCAAAGAAAAATGGAGCAATTATAATAATAAAGCTGGAGGGAGAGGGGATGGGTGGGTTTTTAACTTTTTTTTAAAATGAAATTAACTTAATTCTATGTAGTTTCCAGATTGACAACAAAAACAAACTAGCATATAACTGAGCAGCACATGTCATATGGTCTTTACTTTCATTCTTAGGGACCATTAGACTGATTATTTCTTAGTGTATAGCATATAATCACAATAGCTAGTATTTTATAATGCTTTTCAGCTTTACATCTCTTACCTCATTTAATTCTAACAAACCTGGAAGTAGACAGTATCTTCCCCATTTAATAGATGAGCAAATTGACCCATTTTATAGTTGTCCTATTACCCTACAGTAGAATGGGCTAGTGGGAAATAGATCAAGATCACTGATTTATTATACAGAAAACTTTTTTGTAAAAAAGCCATTTTTGGCACCTATCTCCTTCAGAATGATTCCTAAAATTCCAATTTATGAACTGCAAAATAAATCCGGTTAATGAATCCAAAAACTTCAAAGCACGACTTAATAATTCAAAGTTTAAATCAATATAAGCTAAAAACAAACAAAAACCTAAACAACTCTGCCAAACAGTTCAAACAAAAAATATACATGTATATAAGGGCACAGATTAGGGATGAACTAGGAATTCACAGGCCCCTAAGGAGCTGAGGAGTAAATATTTTTGTAGATTCGTTAAAATGATGAGAAAAAAAATTTAATCTTTATATCAGAATTGGTTTCCTTGAATCCTATTTATTTCATATTTTAAAACATCAAGTACTACATGACACCCCACCACCACCACCACAAAGGTTAAAAACCCCTGCCAAACTGAGGGTACAGAAGGACACTAGAAAAACTCATGAGGATTATTGTAAAGTAATCCTCACAGGATCACAGGTTTAAAGGCTAGAAGAGGCCCCAATGATCACACAGTACAAATTTCAGAAAGAGACTGAAGCTAAGAGTCTACATGAAATCACAAGAGGTCAGAAGTGTTAAAAGTGAGACTGGAACCCTTTGATTCTATATTCAAGAACACTATTTATTGCACTCTGAATTCCCTGCTATAAGCATTTTATTTTCCAACGAGAATTTCATTTAGGACAAAAAAAAAAATTCAACTGTCCAACAAATTTTTCAAAATTCTATTTGAGCTTGCTCCTATAGGTTCAATTCAATTTCTTCAAATGTTTGCTTAAATAAGTTCAGAAACATTAACTATCTCCAAATTCCCAGAGATACTGCTTGTCCTCATTGGCAATCTTAAAGGAAACATTCAGTTTTATATGGAAAACTTCACACATCTATAAGCCAAGGATTTGGGGAAGGTAAAAACATTTTTTTTGTGTTGCAATAGCAATGTAACATACCTTCATATAAAACTGTGCTAAGACTCTTGAGATGTCCTATAACAAAGGAGATTAGAAATTTATCCCTTTCTCTACTGAGATGTTCTAAATTATGAGATGTTGTAAATTATGTTATGTCTGTGTACTAATCTAAGTGTTCCCCAAACTAACAATAATCTTTTATTCAAAGTCTATCACCCTCGTTCAATGTTGGGCAGGAGACAAGTGGATTCAACACACCTCCTAATTAAGCTCAAGCATAATTAAACCATTCAAGACACCTTTCCAGTCACCCCAATGGACTCACTTCAGATCTTCGTTATTTAAAAACAGAAGAAAATGCTTGAAACTTCTAATACTAGGAGTACTCGGGTTTACAGGCTAGGTGTCGTAGGAAGCATTCTTATTTTGATTTAAAAAACCCAACCGCCTAGACCTACAACGAACCATTTAACTCACCCTTCCTGTACCTGGAATGCTTTGAAGCATCACAATAAAGTATCCCAAAAATACACTGTGATTAAGTTCATAAAGAAAAGTCACAGTCATAGTCAAGACAACATTTATTAAGCACCTATATATGCCAGGCACCGAGCTAATGACTGGGGACACACCAAGAGGCAGAGACTGCCCGGTCCTCCAGGAATAGGCAATCTACAGGTCTTAAAAAAAATCTACGGGTCACCAGAAAGCTCGAGGAGCTCGGGTCGGGGAGGTCGGATTCGGAAACCCGGGGCCAGGCCGCCGCTCCTCTTCCAGACGGCCGTGTGACCTTGGGCAAGTCACTCGTCCTTTGTTTTGAAGATCAAAGAGAAGCAATGTTTAAGTTTCTGAAAAAAACTGTAAGACGCCATAAAGCAAGGAGTGCTGTTATCAGCCTGCTCCGACCAGAGAGGACGCTCCCGGGGCTGGCGCGGCAGCAGTAGCGGCCCCGACAGGCAGCCCTGGCCAGGGATCCATCGCTCGGTTTCTGCAGCCGCCTGGAGGGGCTGGCCGGGGACTCGGGAAGGCTCTCCCCCGCTCTCCTCTCCAACAGCAAGCTCTCATTCCCCGAACCTGCATCTCCCGAACCCTCCGAGATTTAATAGACAAAGGCCCCAACCTTCCCCTCTCCCAGCTCCTAAGTCACGATATCTGCAAATTGGGGATGGGGGAAACAACGAACCCAAAGGAACGAGAACGAAAGCTGGGGGTCAGCAGCCAGGCAGGCCGAAATCGGGAGACAGAGTGGGGGCGGGGAAGAGGCTGGGAGAGCGTGCAGGTGTGCAGAGATCCAACGAAGCCGGACCGAGGAGGGGACACGGAGGGCCCAGCTAAGGCAAGATAGCAGAGAAGCTGCAGGAGGAGCGGGGATCAGGGAGGCAGAGATAGGGGGAGATGAGGTGGCGGAATTGGGGAGAGAGGACATAGAGGGAGGCAGAAAGCAGAAAGCCTGGGAGACCCTGGGAAGCAGAGATGGAGGGGAAGGTCCAATGGGGCAGAGCCGGGGAGGTAATGGACAAGGGGGAAAGGAGGATTCCTGGGCCCTCAAGACGCCCGTCACAGGGGGGAATCTGGGGGAGGGGGGTGAGCCAGGGGCCGGGGAAAAGACCCGGGCTGAGATGGGGGAGGGGCGGCCCTGAGGCCGGCGGGGGTGCTAGCGGGGGGAGGGGAGCCCGGGGGGCGGAGGCTGAGGAGGGGAGGGGCACACTGCTCAGCTCACCCTCCGGCGAAGAGGTGCAGCAGCGTGTTCTCCTTCTGCTGTGAAGGGGCCGTCGCCATGGCCGGGCCGGACGAGGGGAGCAGCAAGGCTCGGGGCTCCGCCGCCGCCGCAGGCTGTCGGTCAGTCCCAGTCAGTCAGTCGGTCCGACCGTGGATCGGTTGGTCGGCGGGTCCCCGGCCTGTCTTCTCCTCCTCCCCGCCTCAGGCCTCCTCGGCCGCAGCCGCCGCCGCCGCTGCTGCTGCCTCCATCCTGGAGCCTCTTCTATCACCGCCGCCGCTGCCACCGCCGCCTCAGCCACCGTCTCCGTCAGTTCCACCGGCCTCTGCGGGCGCGAGCCGGCGAGCAAGCGAGTGAGGTCGTCACGTGGCGCCGGGGGCCGGGCTGGTGACGTCACGCTGGGGCTGGCCGCGCGCCCAGGGGCTGCAGGGGTGGAGCGAAGTGGAGAGAGCCTGAAGGCGTGGAGTAGCCGCGTGCTCGTGGGCGTGCGCATGCGTGGGACCGCGCTCTCCTAGAGGGGTCCGAAGAGAAGCTCGAGGAAAGAAAGGAGGGAGGGCGGGGGCAGGGCGCGCCGCGCCGCGCTCCTCAACGCCGATTGGCCAGCTAGCCGGTTGCCGCGATCCGGGGGTTCTGAGGTTGCCAAAGCTAAAGCTTGGGGCAGAGAGGTCCGGCGCAGAGCCTGACGTAGTGTGGAGGGTGCAAGCTGCAAGTGCAATCCCGGGGCCGGTGTGGCAGTCACCGGGCCCCTGGGGGCAGGGGCGGAGGCAGAGCCTGGAGCTGCTTTACCTTCTGTCTTTATTGATGCCCCAGGATCTTAGCCAGCCATTTCTGGGAATGAAGGCAGAAAAAGAACACCGGGGCTCTTCAGGCCTCTGACAATGAACTCTGTCTCTGTGCGTCTCTTCTTTCTATCTCTGTCGGTCCGTCTCTGTCTATCTCTCTGTGTGTCTCTCTATCTCTTTCGTTCTGTGTGTCTCTGTCTTTCATTCTCTGTGCTTGTGTGTCTCTGTGTGTCTGTCTCATTCTGTGTGTCTCTGACTGTAGATCTGTCTCTCTGTCGGTCTCTTTCATTTTCTGTGTGTCTATCTGTCTCTGTCGGTCTGTTTCTCATTCTGTGTGTGTGCCTGTAGGTCTCTTTCATTTTCTGTGTGTGTCTCTCTTTCATTCTGTGTGTCTGTCAGTCTTTTTCATTTTCTGTGCGTGTCTCTGTCTCTGTCGGTCTGTTTCTCTGTGTATGTGCCTGTAGGTCTGTGTCTGTCGGGTCTCTTTCATTTTCTGTGTGTCTCTCTGTCTCTCATTCTGTGTGTGTGCCCTGTAGGTCTGTGTCTGTCGTTCTCTTTCATTTTCTGTGTGTCTGTCTCTGTCGGTCTGTCAGTCTCATCATTTTCTGTATGTCTCTGTCGGTCTGTCTCTTTCATGCCGTGTGTCTGTTGGTCTCTCATTTTCTGTATGTCTCTGTCTCTGCCTCATTCTTTCTGTGCGTCTCTGTCTTTGACGGTCTGTCAGTCTCATCATTTTCTGTGTGTGTTTGTCAGTCTCTTTCATTTTCTGTGTCTGTCTCTGCCTTTGTGTCTCTCTGTCTCATTCTCTGTGTTTCTCTGTCTCTGTCTTTCATTCTCTTGGTGTCTTTCTGTTCTGTGTCTCTATGTGTCTGTCTCATATTTAGGGAGGAAAGGAAGAAGGGACGGGGTTGGACAAAAGTTTCATATTGAAAAAACTATCAATTTGAATTAAAAAAGAAACTTTAGTAAAACCAGTCAATTCCACAGGCATATTCCACATACATAGTTCTCCACATCTGCAATGAGCTTCATCTTCTCAAGTGACAAGATTGGTCATTGGAACAACACAGGTTTTCATTTCATTTGATTGTTACTCTCTTCATTATTGTAGGTGTTGTGTGTGTGTGTGTTAAATGGTTGGGTTTATTTCTCTGAGTCAGTTCATATAAAGATATGGATTAGTTTCCAGGAGCCATCCCAGGTGGCCTGAACCCAAGTTTCCCTGGAAACTAACTGGGACTCCAGGGCCATGGCACTCATCTTTCCTGTACTCTTAAGAATAACAGACTTCCTGATTGTTTCCAACTATGGGTTGGCTCAACCTGGAGGGTCTAGTCACTTTAGCATAGTACAGAAAACCTTAGAGTTTCCCCAATCCTACCCCACTTCCTACATTGTCTCTGTTGGACCTCACTGCATCATGCAATTCAGAATCCTAATTTGGAATAAGAAAGGGCAGGCCCATGCTCATTCCAGCACATTTCCTACCCCATCTCCTGTTAGGGAGGGACTCAATTGTTCCAGATAACTCTCAAGATCCTGTTTGCTTTTTCTTCTGTTTTTACATTTCCCTAGTAAGGGGCAGGCACATTTTCAAGGTGTATGTGTCAAGTCATGAAGGTGACTTTGTGAGTTTGAGAAGTTTGGAGCAACTAGCATCTACAAGGGATAAGGCCATTTATTCATCCAGGAAAATGACTATTGGCAGGAGAATTTTGGGAATTTATTTCAACAGTTCAGAAACAAGTTGAAATATAACCACATTATTCTGTAGACTCACTAATAGCTTAATATCTTTATATGCATGAGAGATCCTGGTTAAACGCATCCCATCAATGCAAATTGTGACTTCCTTGTAAGAAAGAATTTGTGGGTGGGAAATACCTATTCTGTGCTTGATTTACATTGTACATTGAGAACATTTCTACTTCCGGATCTGGGAGATTTGTAGACTTGAATCCCAAGTCTTAACCTCCCCCACAGAGTACATCACAAAAAAACCTGAAGAGCATGAAAACCGGAATCTAATCCTTCTCTAATTAGAAGCCAGGTCACCTCTTTGATGGACTTTTAAGTTCCCAAAGTTTGAACCCTTTAGGATCATAATAACAGATCCAGAGAAGAAAGGGCCCCTTAGGGGGTAAAGAGAAGCTATAAGACCACATGATCTCTTGGACCCAGTAGTGGTTTTGAATGGTATAAAAATCTTCCCACATTTCTCAGAATTTTTATTTCTCATTTCTTCCAGTGCAGGCATATCCCATTACATACATGTTTCACTATTTCTTTAGCCACTCAATCAATTGGCATCTACTTTGTTCACAGTAGTTGGCTACTATGAATGCTTTGTCCATATAGGACTTTCCTTTCTCCTTGGAGTACATACCTAGCAGTGGTATCTCTGGGTCAAAGGGTTTGGAAATTTTAGATGCTATTTGGCAGTCACATTTAGTGACTTTAAACTTGTCCCCAATCCCTAATGTATCCCCTATAGCACAGGAAATCTCTCAGAGCAGGGAAAATCTGTGCATGTGCCATGTTTTTGTGTTCCTGGTTACATAAAATGTGCACCTGGGCATCTACCCAGATACGGGTCTAAAAAATATCAAGAAATTCTTTCATGGTTCACAGTTTCTGTATTATATTAGACACAATGGGACTTTGCAGAGCAGAAAGCAGAAATCCCTGTCTATGACCTATATTCAGGGAAGATGATTGTTTCAGGCACAGATTAAGCAATTAGGGTGAGCAGAGTGCTGACCTTTACTTTGGAAACTTCTCTAACTAGTTATTTGGCCAGATCAAGAAGAGAGTAGTCAGTGCAAACAAAGTCTGGCCTAAATAAAGAGAGGAATTTTGTGTAAACACGTGGTCATCTGTCCAATTCAAATATGCTGGGCATGATTTACTAACAACCTCAGAAGCTTTGATCCCAAAAACAAATGGTATGATTTTGTGACATCCCCTTGTGGGTACTTTCCTACAATGCCCACCACAACTAACCCATATCAAGGGACTGTAATCCTGGTCTTCTTAGAATTCTTTCACAGGGTATTCACCTGAGGTATACTGGTAAGTGTTTAACAACCAAAAGTTCTCACTGGACACAAGTTTAGTTTGCATTATTAACATTTTTCTATCATTTTAAGTCTATGAAATGTACAAAACAAAACAAATTCTGGTTTGTAGTATTTGCTGATTTCCAGGTATAAATGTTCACCCTAAAAACAATTGGTTGAACAATCTGAGCAGATTAGGGCTAGCTCCAGCATACCTTGATTTTCTCCCAGATTGTTGGAGGCTGTCCTTGACATCTCTATCCAATAGACTGATTCTTTTTATTTTTCCTGATCACACATTTCTCTGATGAAATCCTTTATATTACTTCCCTTTCTTAATTCCTTGTTTATATAATCATGTTGCCTCTTACTCAGTTCTTTTGAGACATTCATGTTCTATGACTCAAAGATGTGAAACCTCCCAGAGATTTTTGTCAGCCTCTGAAAATATCAGATGTCTACAGTCAATTGTCAGCTATAATTCTTGTTTAGTTCAGTCATGTCCAATTTTTTGTGACTCCATTTGGAGTACTGAAGTGGTTTGCCATTTCCTTCTCCAACTCATTTGACAGATGAGGAAATTGAGGCATATAAGGTTAAGTGGCTTGCCCATGGTCACATAGAGTCTAAAACCAGACTTAAACTCAGGAAGATGAATCTTCTTGACTCTAGACCCAGCAGTCTACCTACCACAACTCCCAGCTGCCCTGTAATTCCAATATTTGGACTAAAAGGTCTATGCCTGACTAGAAAAAAGAAATCCATATAAATGTCCTTTATCTGAAAGTGTATTAGCATTAATCAAATTTGACCCTAAAGAAAGGAGGTGTGTTTTCCTCTCAGCTTCTTTTCTATAAGGCTAATTTTTTAAAATTACCTTTCCCCCCTCTTTTTTTATGAGCCTTATGGTGCAGTAGAAAGACTACAGTCTAGATTTGGTGGACCTGGATTCAAATCCTGCCACTGGCATTTTTTACTTGTGTAATCTTAAAATTTTTGGCCTCAGTTTCCTTAACTGTAAATCAAGCAGGAGGTTGGTTTTCTATTACCTAAGGTTCCTTCTAGCTCATAATCCTGGGATGATTCTCAGAGAAGGGAAGAGGGATATATTTAGAAATTAAGGTGATATAAAAACAAATTATATCAATTAAAATATAAAAAAGATTTATTAGATCAGCACATTTGGGAAGATTCTGACTGAGAGGCTTCAATCATATTCCCACAGATGATATCTTCACTCCATTGACTTCTTAACCAAGCACATATACCAAGTGTCTAAACCTAGTGTTCCTTCACCAAGATTGCTATGACAACAATCCGTCATGAGTTGAGTGGAATTTATCAAAGCCAATCACTTTTTTATAAAGAGGAGAAAACTGGGGCAGCTAGTTGGTGCAGTGGATAGAGCGCTAGGCCTGAGGTCAGAAGAACCTGAGTTCAAATCTGGTCTCAGATACTTAATACTTCCTAGCTGTGTGACCCTGGACAAGTCACAATCCCAGTTGCCTCAGGAGGAAAAAAAAAAAAAAAAAAGAAAGAAAACTGAGACCAAGAGAGATAAAGCAGTCTGCTTGCCAGATCTTAGGTTATGACCATATTTTGTATATTTATGTTTACAAATGTCTCTCCTTGTTTATTTCTGTCTGTCTGTTTCGCTCTCTTTCTGTATTCCCTGAGTGTATCTTGGAACGACCTTGTTCCGGGATGTAGTAGAGGGTTCAGGACAAGAGATGACATGTAATTCCCCCCTCCACTATGTCTCCCAATTCCAAATCAGACACTTTCCTGGAGCTGAAACTGAAAGATTGGGCCCAATGAATATCATGGAAACAATATGGCATCAGTGATAACTTGGTAGTCTTACATTTACCATGGAAAGTGTATAAGATGAAATCACCACCAACAGAATTTCTTTTTCTTAGACTTCCTCAATCCTTGTTTAGAGAGTTAACATTCTGTTCTCTATGGAAGTTTAAGTAATATGCCCCATTCCAAGAATCTGAGTTGAAACTCAGAAATTCAGAAACCTTGATTAATTTCTGGATACATTTGCAAATCTCAATGAAGATGTTATCACTTAAAGTATAAAGAGTGAACTATTTTTCCCCTTCTATCTTTGGCTTTCTTCCTCAGAAAGACTGATTGTCTAGAATGAAGTTTCTTAAACTGTGGGTTGTAACTCCAAATGGGGTCATATAACTAAATGTGGGAGGGGGGTGTCGCTAAAAATTTGGCAGCTAAGAAAGATATAAAATATTCTGCCAAGATTTAATTCTGTATGTAAAAATAAACAATTCATCTCATTAGTGTACAAATCTGCATTTGTCTTTAATAAATGGTAAAATTATATGTATATCAAAGAATTGATTAAAAAGAAATTTCTTTATGATTATCAGCAAATGTTTCATTTTTACACCTATTTTTACCTACATGTCTAGGGTCACATAATTTCTCAGATGAAAAGGGGTTGCGAGTGGAAAAAGTTTAAGAAGCCCTGGTCTAGAATGGACCTAGTAACAAATTCAACAGATGTTATTAAGCACCTAATGGGAAATTGACGTCACACTGAGATGAAGTATTGGGGCTTCCAAGATTCTAAAACAAAGAGTGCTGTGGTATAATGATTAGAGACAAAGTCATGATTTTAAGCCTGACTCATACTGGCTGTATCATCTTGGACAAGTCACTCAATCTTTCAGTATCACATAGTACCTCTCTAAGGCTTAAAATTGCATAACAGTTGTTGATATGCCCTGGTAAAAATCCAGAAAGACCTTAAAAGATTCAAACATTGAGTTGAATTTAGTTAAAATCAAATTCAATAAGAATAAATAGATATAAAGTCTTGTATTAAGGCATTTAAAATCAATGTCACAACTGTAAGATGGGGGGAGGCACAGTTAGACATTTGCTGTGTTTGAAAAATATAATAGACCAGAAACTGATGTAGCCTCACTCTTTCCAAAGGTTAATTTGACCCTGGGCTGCATGAAGAGGATCACAGCTTCCAAAAATGGGGAGATCATGATTCTAGTGTGATGGGATAGGATTCCTTCATCCATCCTCAGCTCAGGGCTCAGCTCTAAGTCTCATAGCTTAAGTTCATTCATAAATATGCACTCATTCCTGACCAGACTTGGAAAGGTTTCTCTGGGTTTTATCAAGCTCTCAGAAAGGGTACTTTCTCTTTGTGTGAGGCTGTCTGTGTCTCTGTCTGTCTTTGTGTATTTCTGTTTCTGCTCTGTCTCTGTTTCTCTGTTTCTCTCTCTCTCTTTCTGTCTCCTTCCCTGTTTCTCTGTCTCTTTTCCTCTCTGTTTCTCTGTCTTTCTCTCTCCCTCCTTCCTTCCTTCCCTCCCCCCTCTCTCCCTCCTCCTTCTCTCTCTCTCTCTCTTACACACACACACACACACACACACACACACACACACACACACACACACACACACACACACACACACCCTCCTCCCTTCCTCTCTGTCTCTGCCTCTGTCTGTCTAGTTGTCTGTCTGTCTGTCTGTCTCTCTCACACACACACACACACACACTGCCTTCCCTCATTAGAAAGGAAGCTCCTTGAGAAAAAGAGACTTTTTTTTTCTTTTTTTGGGTTTTTTTTTTTTTTGGTGGTTTGTTTGTTTGTTTGTTTGTTTGTTTTTTTGGCTTAACACTTAGTATCAGTGTTTAATAACTACTTGTCTTAAAACCATGGAATAGAAGAACCAATCATGTTTAGCATGGAGAAGAGTTAACTGGGGATGGGAAGGGGGTTAGAGACCACATGATAGCTTGTCTTCCTATACTTGAAAGGATTAGATCTGTTCTGTTTGTTCCCAGAGGGCAGAACCAGAAACGGAGTAGAAATTTCAAAGAATTTCATTTAGGCAAGATGACAATAATATTTCCCTAACAACCAGAGCAATCTTAGAATGAAATGGGCTGCCTGGGGAGAGGAAGGAAATCCTCCTACTCAGAAGTCTTCTAGGAGAATCCGGATGACCACTTATCAGGCATATTGTATTGGTATACACTAGTGTATGGAAGGCAGCCAGAAGGAACAGGAGGTAAAGTGCTGGACCTGAAGTCAGGAGGATCTGACTTCAAATCCACCCACTTCCTACCAAATGACCCTGGCAAGTTTGCCTCAGTTTCCTCATCTTTAACAACAACAAAAAAAAAAAAAATCTGAAGAAGAAAATGGTAAATCACTCCATTATCTTTGCCAAGAAAACTCCAAGTGGGGTCATGAAGAGTAAAAAGACTCAAAAACAACTTTTGTGTGTAAAAGAAAGCAATTTCTCTGGCTGTCCCTCTATATACCTCAAATACTCTCCTCTTTTCAAACTTCTGTTCTCCCTGACTTTGAGTAAGTCCTAATTAAAATTCCACCTTCTATAGAAAGTCTTCCTAAATCCAGTTTTATTTCAGAACCTTCCATCTTTTAACTAGTTCCTGTTTACCCTGCATTTAATTCACTTTGTATTTATTTCATTGCATATTTTCTCCTCCATTAGATTGAAAGCTCTTTGAGGACAGGGATTTTGCCTTTTTTTTGTCTCAGGGGCACTTAGCATAAAGTCTGGCACACAGTGCAAGCTTCAGAAATGTTTGTTTATTGATTGATTGTGAGGCTCCCTTCATTTACCATTATTGTGTATAGATAGGATGTTAGTTTGTTTTATTTAAAAGATAATATCAGATTTAGTGCTAAAGAGAACCTTCTAGGTAGCAATCACTGAGTGCTTTTATACAAGAGGAAATTGAGAGAAATTAAATAATCTGTCCAGGTTCTCTTGCTCCAGATTGTATTAGTAGTTACTGGTTATTTGGATACAAATAAGTATTTAAATATGGAATTTGAACCCAGCTCCTTCCTGCCTTGAAGTGCAGTGCTTCATTCATCATATCAGAGCTTCTTAAACTGAATGTCAGGACTCTCTTTGGGATTGAGTAACTGAATGTGAGGGTCATAAAATTAGGATTTATTATCAGTAAAGGTTTGATTTATATAGGTATTTTATTTGCCTAAATACCTGGGGTTATGTAAAAATTTCTCAGGCAAAAAGGGATCAAGAGTGGAAAAAGTTTAAAATGCTTTGCACTACACCATGCTGTCCTGGTTGCAAAAATTTATGTTGTTATTCCAGGGTTACACAGCTAGTAAAGTGTCTGAGATCAAATTTGATTCCAGGCCTAACATTTGTCTATTGATAAACCTACCTGTCCTGTGACTGAAAAATTAGCCATCCCCAATTTTTGAAATGATTTTATTCAATTAAGTATATAGTTATTAGGTGTCTACTATGTGCCAGCAGTTGTGCTAGGGATTAGGATCATAAAAGCAAAAATTAAATAGTTCCTGCCTTCAAACAGCTTACCTTCTACCAAAGAGAAATATATTGGTATACAGTTAAGTAAAAACTTAACATTTATGTATGGGGGTGGGAGGACGGGAAAAAAAGTTCATTTTCCACTTCCTTACCTCCTGGACCAGTTCAGGACTATGGAAACATATTAAAAATTGCTTTCTTAGTAAAAAAAAAATTAATAATATTTTTATATAACATTCCTCTTGGAGGAAGGGAAGAGTGACTTGGTTGCTCGCTTCCAGAATATTAATCCAGGGCGTATTTTAAGATGTTTTGCCTTTTTGAATAAGAAAACAAGTTTTGGATTTTATTAATACCTTAAGCTTTCTTGATTGGAACTTGGAACTTGTCCCAAAATCTCCATTTAAAAAAGGTAGGCCTAATACTTGAGCCAGGTAGTTAATCTTAAACTTCCTCTCCTTCCCCTCACCTAGATAAAGATCTAGGTCTTCCAGGTCTCTGCCGTCCCACCCATCTCAACCTTTTTTTTTTCCCTGAGGCAATTGGGGTTAAGTGACTTGCCCAGGGTCACACAGCTAGGGAATGTTAAGTGTTTGAGACCAAATTTGAACTCAGGTCCTCCTGACTTCAGGGCTGGTGCTCTAACCCCTGTGCCACCCAGCTGCCCCTCCTTTTTTTTTTTTTTTTTTTAAGGATCTTTATCCCTTTAGCATAGTGCCCAACACAATAAATGCTTATTGATTGGCTGAATTTAAATGTTACCTGAAATTGTCTTAGAGCAGAATTATATTAGAGAGAATGGGGTACTATGCCAATTTGGAAACTACTCTCTCCAAGTTAGGAATGACTTAAATATAGATTAATTTAAATTAAATAAAATTATTTCTGGCAGACTTGAGCAGAGTACAGTAATAGTATTAATGTGTTTTTTCTTTGGCAGGATGTTTTAACATAAAGAATTGCTGCTGACTCCAGTGGCTGGGGCAATCTGTTCCAGATTCATACATGTGGTCCAGGCTAGATTTATTCCTGGAGGAAGGCTGGCATCTATTTTTTAAAATAATATTTAATTTTCCCAATTACATGTTGAAGACAATTTTTAACATTCATTTTTTTAAAAAATTGAGTTCAAAATTTTCTCCCTCCAGATGGTAAGCAATTGAATATATGTGTGTATATGTATTTATATATGCAATCATGCAAAACATAATTACACATTAATCATGTCACAAAAGATACAAATTTAAAAACACACAAAAAATAAAGTAAATAAAAAGTAGTATGCTTTGATCTGCATTCAGAGTCCATCAGTTCTTTCTTTGAATGTAGATAGCATTTTTCATCATGAGTCCTTTGGAATTGTCTTGGATTGTTGTATTATTGAGAATAGCTAAGTCATTCATAGATGATCATTTTACAATGTTGTTGTAACTGTATACAATGTTCTTTTGGTTCTACTTCAATTTGCATCAGTTCTTCTATGTTTTTCCAGATTTTTCTGAATCAGCTAGCTCATTTCTTATAGTACAGCATCATTCCACCATAATCATATTCAGCCATTTCCCAGTGGATGGGCATTCCTTCAATTTCCAAATCTTTGCCACCAGAAAAGAGTTGCTATAGTTTTATACAAATAGATTCTTTTCTTTTAAAAAAAAATGGGTTTTTATTTTTCAAAATACATGCAAAGATAGTTTTCAGGATCTACCCTTGCAAAAACTTTTGTTCCAAATTTGTTCCCCTTCTTCCCCATCTCCCCCTTTCCCTAGGCAGCAAGTAATCCATTAGAAGTTAAACATGTGCAATTAATCTAAATATATTTCCACATTTATCATGCTGTACAAGAAAAATCAAATCAAAAAGGAAAAAATGGGAAAAAACATGCAAGTAAACAAAAATGAAAATATTATGTTGTGATTCACTTTCAGTTCTCATAGTCCTCTCTGTGGATGTGGATGGTTCTCTCCATCACAAGTCTATTGGAATTGCCTGAATCATCTCCTTGTTAAAAAGAACCAAGTCCATCACAGCTGATCATCACATAATCTTCTTGTTGCTGTGTACAATGATCTTTTTAACAATCTATTTAGGATATGGTCCTAGTAGTGGTATTGCTGCCTGGCATCTACTGATAGGAGTTGAACCTTACAGTAGTAACTGGGGAAGAGTCCAGAGATAATATATTTCTAACAAAGAACAGTATGTCCCAGACTCTGAGTTCGCATTTATTGGGTCTGATCTCAAGGGTTGATCACAAAAGCTTATATTGTTTTTGGCTCATTTGTATCTACCCACAGTTTACTCTGGGTAAATCTTAAAATATATCTCATATCTTGGTTCCTTAAAATTTGGGTAACAGGGTACCCAGATAACAAGCACCCAGGGAGTCCAGGTAACAAGCCCTCAGGGTAACAAGTTTATTTTGGGTAAAGGACAGTCATTATTTGATTCCCCCCACATAAATGCACAACATATAAATGACTCACAAGTATCCAAAAACCACCCCCATTAACTCTTAAGTTCCTCTACAAAGGAACTGAACTTGGAATTGTTAATGGGGTAACTTGGTTATTTTGAGTAAATCCCTCTATTCCACAGAAATGTCCCATTTGCATTATTGAAGAAAATGGTACATTTTAGTTAAAAGTTGGTGAAAATAAGATCCAAGTTCATAGAGTGAGACCCTGTTTCAAAGAGAACTCCTTGGTACATTTCGGTGTTTACTTCCAGATCACAGAGATAGAGACAGAGAGATAAAACCTAACAGTCCCTGCCCTTTAGGAGATTAAAGAGTGGTAGTACTTTTTAAACTATGGATCTCTAACCCATATGTGGTTGTGTATCTGACTGTGAGGATCACTAAATTATGATTTATTATCAGGAAATGTTTGATTTATATACCTATTTTATAAACCTAAATACTTGGAGTCATGTAAAAATTTCTCAAGCAAAAAGTGAGTGGAAAAAGTTTAAAAAGTCCTGAATAGATCATCATTTCAGAAAATAGATACATTGATTTTTCTTATGAAAAATCCAGCATGATAAATGTAGAAATATGTATAGAAGAATTGCACATGTTTAACATGTATTAGATTACCTGCTGTTTAGGGGATGGTGGGATGAGGGTGGGAAAAAAAATTTGGAACACAAAGTTTTACAAGGGTGAATGTTAAAAACTATCTTTATATGTATTTTGAAAATAAAAGGCTATTATTTTAAAAATTAGATACAAACAAAGCAATGTAAAGTAATTTGAAAAGGAAGAGAATGCTAACTGGGGAGGGAGGAAAGGGAAGGAGAATAGAAAGACCTTGTGTAAGAGTCAACCCTTGAATTATTTGAAGCTTGATAGAGTGAAAAGAGCCATAGGTTTTTAGTGAGAGATCTGCTACCTATGTGACCCTTATTGAAGGAAGTGATCAAGTCTCTAAATCTCTTTAGGCTTAATTTTCCAGGATTGTAAATGAGTTAACATAATTAGCTATCTGATCAGGTCTAAATCCTTGGGCAAATACCTTGTGTGCTTTTATCCAAATATGGAACAAGGTTGGAGGAAGGCCACACTGGTATTTGCAGTACAGTTGGCCCATTTAGAATGTTCCAAATAAAGGAGGTTACAAAAAACTCCCAGGACTCCCCTGTCTTTCCTTTCTTCTGCCTCTCCAAAGAAAAATTAGCTGGCAGGTCTCTGTAAAGCTTCTTCCAGCCTTTCTTTTCATTCCTTGTTTTTTTTTTGTTTTGTTTTGTTTTGTTTTGTTTTGTTTTGTTTTTTTAGCATCTAAGCCACCAAGAACTGCCTGCAAGGCAGGAACAGAGTTGCTGATGCTACATGATCCCCCTGGGACTCTGGCTTGAATTGAATTGACTTGTAACAAAAACCCAAGGAGCATCACAGCTTTGCCAAAATAAAAAGACCAGTCATTGGGGCTTCTGGCAGGAGGAATATATTGAATGCTATTCAAGGATCCTTTCTGTTCAGAGCAGCAAGTCTTTGCCTGTTTTAAGCTGAGCTGTTAAAGGTAGGTAGCACAAGTCTTGGCTAAAACACAGATTGTCAATGCTTTCTCCCCCTCAGCTTTTTTTCTGGTTAAATGGAGCCATTAGTTGCCTGATTGGGCTTCTAATGAGGATATAACCTCCAAGTTTTACCCTGCCTTTTTTAATAAAGAACCATGCTGTTCTCTGGACACCATCAAGGGCATTCATTCATTAGCAGGGAATGTCGGTGACCCCTTCACAAGGAGGAAACCGGCTTTTCCAAAACAGTTGCTTTGTCCTACCCAGAAAGCCTTGGTAATTTCTAAGAACAAAGGTACTTTCCATAGAATTTCTCAGAGTGCTGAGAGTGTATTTTTGATTGATTTTTAACAGTGCTCCATTTCAAGCTGAAGGTACCAATAATAAATGTTTTTCCCTTTTTTCATTAAGGGTCTCTCAGTAATCTTGGAGGATTCTTATTGTCTAACGGGAATATTTCTGAGAATCAGCGAAAAGATGGAAAGACCTGGATTAACCTGACATGACACCATTGGTCACTGGAATGTTTCTGGCTGTGAATTGTGGGATGCCAAAATCAGTCAGCCGGTAAATCAACATGGTTTGAATGCCAACTATATGCAAAGCACTATGCTAAGCTCTTGGTTAGCTGTAAGGGATCCAAAGGAAAATGGGAAGGTGCAAGGTAGGAAGCAGGAAATAAGGGATTGTGTGTGTCAGGGATGTTATTAGAGACCTGTACTGTGATCTTTTCAATGTGGGGAATCCATCTAGTGATGAAAATCACAGGCCATTCATACCTGTCCATCCTGTGTGTGCATGGATATCAACCAACAAGCTCTTCCTGAGCACCTGCCTCTACCAGGTACTCTGTTGGGTGCTAAGGGGATAAAGACAAAAACATAATAGTTCCTACTCTCAAGAGTTCTTACATCCGTAATAAGTTTACCTGGAGATCACTCAATATGTTGAAAGTCCCTTCTTGTGATCCTGTCAATCTTGTCTGTACTGCCTTGAAACCTGTTCAGTCCCATCGTTTGCCTTTCCAGAAAAATATCCTAATAAAAAGATGAACTGGTAGGGAAAGGAACCATCATTTATTATGTGCCTGAGACACTGTGATAGGCACTTTACAAATATTATCTCATTTGGGAGATAGGAAATAGGAAGAAGGAAGGATAAGCAACGGGGATCTCAATTTCTCCATTGGTCCCCATACAGTTTTAAGAGGTCCATAGGAAGGCACCTAACACTCTGGGAATACCCTCAGTGCCAGATGTGTGGAAGGTATAAACAAGAGTTCTAGCAGCATGGGAAAGCATCGATGGTTTTTACTTGTATTCCTGGAGGTAATAAAGCACGCAGATTTGTCCATCAAAATCTCACAAAAGTCTGGTTTTAAAGCAAGTTGGGGGAATCTGATAGAAATTCGTTTTGGCCATTCATTGACAGAATTACTGATGAGTGCCTTTGAATGTGATGTGAAAGTCTACCTGTGCCATCTGAGGCTTTCTGTTGCCTGGTAGAATACATAGAGTTGCATAAGAAAACTTGAAAGAAAAAAAAAATTTTTTTTGAGTGCCATGCACCACTTAAAAGACAAACTAAGGGGGGCAGCCAGGTGGCGCAGTGGATAGAGCTCCAACCCTGAAGTCAGGAGGACCTGAGTTCAAATTTGATCTCAGACACTTAACACTTCCTAGCTGTGTGACCCTGGGCAAGTCACTTACCCCCAATTGCCCCAGCCAAAAAAAAAAATTAAAAAATTAAAAAAAAAAAAGACAAACTAAGAAATTCAATGGTTGATTTTTCTTAGTAATATCATTTTTGGGTCTGATGGAATTTTTTAAATGGAAACACTTCTTAGTTTCCTGAAAATAACTCTGTTGTACAAATAGATTCTTGTTTAGGAGCAAACCTCTGGGATAGCAAACCAGCTCCTTCTAGTATAATAAGCAAGACAGGTATAAAATTCCTGCAGCCAGCCAGGATCTCTGATGACATTAGTAGTCCTCAACTTGGTGTGCCTGCCAGCATTATCAGGTTAAAGAGAAACTGAGCTGTTGCGTTTCATGTTTTAAAATGTAAAAACTTGAATCTGAAAGCCTGAGAACAGCTTGTCTTCCTCTTCACTTGTTTTGCAGATGGGGAAACTGAGACCTGGGAAAGAAGTGTCAGGTCTCTCAGTGAGTTGGTGGCAGAAGTAGAACAAGAAACCAGGTGATGAAATAACAAAAGACATCAACAGAACTTTAATTTTTAAAGTGTAAAATCTACTAATTCTGTATGGGTAACACAATTGCTTTGGGTGAGGAACAATGTGGGAGGTGGGAAGCTTGGGATGAATCAGACCTAGTACGGTGCTTTTTCACTTTTCCAAAATTCTCTAATGTAAACTTTCTGAGAAGGCAACATGGTACAATGACAAGAATATTGAACTTGGAATTATCCAGACCTGAGTTCAAATCCTGACCTTGACATTAAACTACCGGTGTGATCTTGGGAAAATCATTTAAAGTCTTTGAGTAAAACAAAGGGGTTAAACAAGATGGCCCTGTCAGGACCCTTTCCAGCTCTAAATATAAAATTCTATCTTATTTCATTTCTCAGCTATCCTCAGACCTGTGAAGTTTACAAGGCATACAATCATAATTCCAGTTTTACATATGGGGAAATTAAGGCACAAAGCATTTAAGTGGTTTACCTGAGAAACTGGATCAAATTATAGGTCCAGCATTTGAATCTATGGCTACTAATTCCTAACTTTTCAAGCCAGGGCCCAAGAGGCAAAGTAGCATCAAGGACAGAGAAACGCTTGACCTTGTGGTCAAGTAAAATACTACTACAGACACTTCCTAGCTGTGTGACTTGGGCAAGTCTCTTAAAACTCAGTTTCTCCATCTGCAAAATGGGCCAAATGAAAGCACTTATTTCTTGGTGGTGTCCTGGAGACTGAACCGAGTTATTATTATTCCCTCTACAGATATAACTTCTATCTGTGATCCCCCTTCTCCCAATTCTCAGGCTCAGAACAGGCTCTATTTTTGATTCTTCTTTCTCTTTCCATTCTCATATGATTACTTATCAATTTTTTTCTCATCTATCATCTTCTGCCCCTTCCTTTCTGTTCTCATGCCCCCAGTCCCAGCTAGAATTCTTTATCTTAGCATCCTAGTGGTTAAAGGCAGGAACACTTAGCACAGTGCCTGGTACATAGTAGGTAGGGGTTTAATAAAGTAGGTGGGGGCTTAATAAATGCTAATTGATTGATAGAAGGGATTTTTTGATACCATCTAGTAAATTTAGTCTCTCTCTCTTTTTTTTTTTTTTTGACAGATGAGGGAACTGAGACCTAGAAAGTGAAATGCCTTGCCCAAGCCAAAACTTTAATATAAAAGCTCTAAATCCATTTCTCTGCACTATTCTATTTCTTGCCTGGAATTGACCTTAGTGATTCATTTAACAATGTTATCTTAACCAAGTTTAACCATATTGTCTTCCTTCAATAAACTCTCTAATTGTCTCTAGGATAAAATAAACAAGCCCTTCTGTTTTGCTTTTAAAACCTACGGCAAAGCTCAGTTGTTATTCTACTACTCCAGCTCCAAGTTGTTGCTACATTGCATCTCAGGCCCTGGCTTGAAAGTTGGAGTTAGGAGCCATAGATTCAAATCCTGTTCCTATAACTTGATCCAGTTTCTCAGTAAACCACTTAAATGCTTTGTACTTTAATTTCTCCATCTGTAAAACTGGGAATGTATACCCTATGAACTTCACAGATCTGAGGGTGGCTGAGAGATAAAACTCCTTCTGGGGGGTCCCCACTATCAATTTATTCTCCCTACTTTCCTCCTCAGAGTACAATTGCTATGGCTGGGCCCTTTAAAATCCCACTTTTGGAATTGTAGCCTGAGAAAAAATCACTTAGCCATATTATTGTGTTGCTCACTTATTTATTATTACATTTCTATGCTTCTGAACTTTAAGGTCTAGGACAACTGTCCTTCTGAGTCTTCCTCAAATAGGATATTCCCATCTTTCCTCTCAAAAGTAACTAGGTGGTACTGTGGGTAGAGCGCCAGGCCTGGAGTCAGGAATATTTGAATTAAAATCTGGCTTCAGATTTACCAGTTATATGACCCTGGGCAAACTGCTTCATCCTGTTTACCTCAGTTTCCTCACTTTAAAAATGGACTGGAGAAGGAAATGCCAAACTATTCCAGTATCTCTGCCAAGAAAACCCCAAATGGGGTTGAACTGAAAAATAGTGGAACAACAGTCTTCCCTCTTTGCATTTTAGCATGAGCTAGCTGTTCACCATGTCTGGAATACATTCCCTCCTCATTTCCACGTCTTAGAATGCTTTGTTTCCTTTAGCACATTGCTTGAGAGTGAAGCCCATGAGAAGCTTTGGAAGACTCTGGGAAGTCATTGTCTTTCCAAGATAGAAGTGAACTTTTTTCTTCTTTTTTTAGCTAAATAAGGTAACATTTGGAAAACATTTAATGCAGTGAATGGCACATAGTAGGCACTTAATAAAGGCTTATTTCTTTCTGTCCTTCTGCAAGGTGAAGGACAAGAAAGTATGTTGATGTATATTGTTGTTTTTAGTCATTTTTTTTTTCAGTCATAATTGACCTTCTGTCATGCTACTTGGAGTATGAAATGGCAAATCACTCCAGTATTTCTGCCAAGAAAATTCCAAAATTGCAGAACAGAGGGCTATACCACTTCATTTTGTGCTAGGTACTGGGCTAAGCACTCTACATATATCATCTTACTTATCAAAAATGCCCTGGGAGGTAAGGCCTATTATTATCCCCATTTTACAGCTGAGGAAATTTAGGCAGAGAGAAGCTAAGTGATTACAGAGCTAGTAAATGAGGCTGCATTTGAGCTTAGAACCTGACTCAAGGCTCAGTGTTCTATCTACAGCTTCTTTGATTGATTGATGATTAATTGCAGTTCTCTACTCATTGGATCTCTGGCCTTCCGTCTCTTTTCCCCTTCAAACAAGGCTATTTTGCACTCCAGAAACCTACCAGTGTTTCCCATCACCTACAGAATAAAGTCCAAATTCTTTAAGCCTGGTGTTCAAACTGAACAGCAATCTAGCCCTTATTTACTTAACTCCCACCTTCCCAAAGTCCCCTTTTTATTCCAGCTGACCTACCTGCCTTTTAAACAAGATATTCAGGTAGTTATCTCTGTACCTTTACTTGCAATCATTCTGATGATAGAGATTCCAATTTATGCTACTGATTAACCGAACAATAACTAGGGCAAGGTGATCTGGGCTTTGCCTCCTAGACAGTGAAATTTGTTTCACAATAGGACATTTAAAAGGCCCAATGCTTGGAACTGTACTCTGAGGAAGAAGGGTGCTTGATGAAAGGGGAGCTATGGCTTCCTGAGATAGGGAGAAGGGATGCAGGAAAAGGCTCCTGAGAGAGTGAGAGGGGCCGGGAGCACTTTTAGGGTGTTTCTAGCACAAATTGAGACAATTGGGACCCAAGGTCTGTCCCCATCTAGAGTGGAGAGGCTACCTTAAATGAAGATGTTGATCCCTTTGCTCAGCAATCCTGCCTGTTCCTTGGTGGCCCAAGGACTGTCCCTTAGGAAGCATCTCAGGAATCAGGGACAGGCTAAGAAGGACACATCCTTCTTTTGTCTACCATCAGCCTTTCAAGGAGTCCCTCAGAATGGGACAGGAAAGGGAAAAGGAAAGGGGAAAGAGAAGAAAATGAACATTTTGTCTCATGAGGAAGGGTCTAAGCAAATTCCTGTCTCCTCCTTAGTGCTGGAAGACCTGTTCTTTTAGTAATTTGTTCTCAAGATAAAATGAACACTTGAACACCTAAAATTTAAAGGCTTTTCCAAAATAAAACCAATGAAGCTAAAATTAGAAAAGAAATGGTTATCTTAGTGGGGGTAAATGGATTTGCAGCAAGTTTCTCTGACAATAGTCTCATTTCCAAGATATATAAAGGACTGATTTAATTCTACAAGAATGAGTCATTCTCCAAATCACAAATGTTCAAAGGATATAAACGGTAGTTCTCAAAGGAAGAAATTACAAGTTATCAACAACTAAATGAAAATCACTAATCACTAATAATTAGAGAAATGCATATTAAAGCAACTGAGGCTTCACCTCACATCCATCTGATTGGCAAAGATGACAAAGGAGGAAAATGACAAATGTTGGGGGGGCTGTGGGAAAACAGGCACATGAGTACCTTGTTTGTGCAGCTGTAAGTTGGTTTAGCCATTCTGGAAAATAATTTGGACCTGTGCTCCAAAAGTTGGTAAACTGTGCATACCCTTTGACCCAGTGATATCTCTACCAGGTATGAAGTCCAAAAAGAGGAGGTATTTGGGATGTTCAGGGAGGACTAGCAGGGCTTGCCATGCCTTTTCCAGGGCTGCTCATCTATTTTTGGTGTCTACCTGCCACTCAGCTCTCACCTGTGGCTCCAAGGAACTGTAGCATAAACAGTGGGCACCTGGTAAAAGTCTTGGTAGAGGGGCCAAAGCAGGTTATAGTTAACTGACAGACCTCAAACCTGTGGGTGAATTGGGGGGGGGGAGGTGTCTATATATGTATTTGAAGACTTCTCCTGGCATAATGAATCGACTAGAACATTTTTTTTTTTTAAGTAAATTGTGACTTACCTAGGATCACACCTGAGGCTGAATTTGAACTCTGGCCCTCCTGGCTTCAGGACCAATGTTCTATCCACTGTGCCATCTAGTTGCCCTAAACAATTTATTCCAGACATCAGACGCCAGGGTCATCCACTCCATCTCGGGTCATAGCCAGTCAGACTACCTTTTGTCCTATCGCTGGACTTTATTGGCTCTGGAAGAGAGAGTGAGACTGACAACTTGGTGCAACTCTGCAGCCCTTAAATTCAATTTACTTACAAGTCAAGACATCTATAGAATATTATTGTTCGGTAAGAAACGGCCAGCAGGATGATTTCAGAGAGGCCTGGAGAGACTTGCATGAACTGATGCTGAGTGAAACGAGCAGAACCAGGAGATCATTATACACAGCAACAACAAGACTATATGATGATCAGTTCTGATGGATGTGACTCTTTTCAACAATGAGATGATTCAAACCAGTTCTAGTTGTTCAGTGATGAAGAAAGCCTATACACCCAGAGAGAGGCCTGTGGGATCTGAGTCTAGACCATAACATAGGATTTTCACATTCTCTATTGATGGATGTTTGCTTGCATTTTGCTTTCTTTCTCAGGTTTTTTTTTTTTTTTTTCTTATAGATCCAATTTTTCTTGTACAGCAAGATAATTGTAAAAATATGTATACATATCTCCAATTTGTCAAGTATTTTAACATAATTAACATGTAGTAGATTCCTGCCATCTAGGGGAGAGGGTAGAGGGAAGGAGGGAAAAATTTGGAATAGAAAACTTTGTAAGGGTCAATGTTGAAAAATTAGCCATGCATATGTTTTGCAAATAAAAAGCTTAAAAAAAAAACACAACTCAAGACATCATCCCTTCATTGTACACAGTAACAAGAAGACTATATGATGATCAACTGTGATAGATTTAGTTCTTCTCAGCATTGCAGGGATCCAGGACAATTCCAAAAGACTTGGGACAGAATCCAGAGAGAGAATTATGGAGACCGAGTGGGGATGGAAGCATACTATTTTCACCTTTTTGTTTATTTGTTTGCCTTTTTTTTCTTGTAGTTTCCCCCCTTTGTTTTCATTTTTCTTTCACAGCATGACAAATGTAGAAATATGTTTTTGTTGTTGTTGTTTTTTTGTTTTTAAGGGAACTACCACTTATTTGTGAGAAGTATGGGAGGCATATTAACTAGTTTTTTTAAAAAGCTCATTTAATAAACAAATATCCAAAAAAATTAGCCGGAGACCAAAACCTTCATGAAATGAATTAGTAGTTTGGATATGTGGACAAATCTGGAAAGTTTTGGAGCAATTTAATTATTTTATTAACAAGGCCAATGGAATGGCCATTTGGCTATCTTTTTGAGAGCCAAGACTTTGTAGACATCTCTCTTCCTCTTGATACATCTGATGCAGTCCTGTGGCTCTGGTCCATTCTCTAGCTCAGGTTACTTGTAGAAGTTTCTCTTTTTTGTCCATCTTGTCACCTTTTTGAATCCAACTTTTAAGTTGAGGAGAGTCAAAATCTTACAGATTCTCAGGAAAGGGCCTCTGTCTAGGTGAAGAACCATATCGGTGAGAGCTGTTTCCAGACGTTGTCTCTGCCTCTTTTCCTCCAAATTGCCTTAGGTGGGCATCGTACCTGATATATTTTAAAAGGTTTGAGAGTTCAAGAGACATAGTATGTAGAGAATTTAATCTCCTTGTTTAATAGTCCAGTCAAAGTAGTAGTAAAAGGAAATTCATTTTGTCTCTCTTAGACCAAAGACCATAGAAATATGTTTAAAAGTATTGTATGTGTATAATCTATATGACATTGCTTGCTATCTTGGGGAGAGGGAAGAAAAGGCAGGAAGGGAAAAAGAGTTTGCAACTCAAAATCTTACAGAAATGAATATTGAAAACATCTTTGCATGTATTTGGAAAAATAAAATACTATTAAGAAAAAAAAGATATTAACTTTGATGTCATTGATCTTCTAAAACAACTAAAAAAAACCCAAGAAAAGTGGGAAAAGGATTCATACCTTAAATATATATATATTTATATATATGTATATATATAAGTATATATATATAATATACAAATACTCACACATATATATGTATGTAGTTGCTATTTTTTTATGGTAGTGAAGAATTATAAACTGAGGAGATGCTCATTAATTGGGGAAGTCCTGAACAGGTTATATGAATATGATGGAACACTATTATAAGAAATGATAATCAGGGTGGTACAATGGATAGAACATTGGGCCTGGGTCTTCCTAAGTTCAAATATAGCCTCAGACACTGGCTGAGTGACCCTGGCAAGTTACTTCACCCTGATTGCCTCAATTTCTTCACCTGTCAAATGAACTGGAGAAGGAAACTGCAAACCACTTAAATATCTTTGTCAAGAAAACCCCAAGTAGGATCACAAAGAGTTAGATACAACTGAACAACAACATCAAGAAAGAATGAAGGGGATAGTTTCAGCAAACTTTGGGAAGATTGGTATGAAAAGCAGAGGAGAACAATTTCTGCAATGATAAAAACAACTTAGACAAACAACTTAGAAAAACTTAAAAATCCAGATCAGTGACTATCCTTGATTCCAGAGTACCAATGAGGGAAAATATCACCTATCTCTTAACTGAGAAATTAAGTCGCAGAAAGATGCCTACATGGCTAAAATGAGAATTTATTTTGTTTGTACATATTTTTCACAAGAAAATTTTTTCAATAGGGCATGGGAAGGCAAAAAATATTAATCCTTTAAAAATGGGAATTTATTTTGTTTATGCATATTTCTTTTTCTTTCTTTTTTTTTCTTTTTTTTTTAATTTGCTGAGGCAATTGGGGTCAAGTGACTTGTCCAGGATCACACAGTTAGGAAGTGTTAAGTATCTGAGACCAGATTTGAACTCAGGCCCTCCTGACTTCAGTGCTGGTGCTCTATCCACTGTGCCACCTACCTGCCCTTATTTGTACATATTTTTCATGAGAGATTTTTTTCAATAGGGCATGGGAAGGCAAAAAATAGTAATCCTTAAAAATGGGAATTTATTTTGTTAGTGCATATTTTTCACAAGAAATTTTTTTTTTAATTTTTTATTTTATTTGCATAACATATGTGTGGGTAATTCTTCAACAATAACCCTTACATAGCTTTCCGTTACAAATTTTTCCCCCCAACTCCCCACCCCTCCCCTAGATGGCAGGATATCCTCTACATGTTAATTATGTTAAAATATTGGCAAATCGAATATATGTATACATATTTCCAAACTTATCATTGTTGTGCAAGAAAAATCTGATCTACACAAACGATACATCAGATAAAGGAAACACAATGTAAGCAAACATCAATCAAGGAGTATGAGAATGTTATGTTGTGGTCCACATTTCACATCCCTCTCTCTGGGTGTATATGGCTTTCTTCAGTGAACAATTGGAGGTGGTTTGAAACATTTCATTGTTGAAGAGAGCCATGTCCATCAGAATTGATCGTCATATAGTACTGTTGTTGCCGTGTATAATGATCTCCTGGTTCTGCTCATTTCACTCAGCATCAGTTCATGTAAGTCTCTCCAGGCCTCTCTGAAATCATCTTGCTGGTCAAAGAAATTTTTTTTTTTTCAATAGGACATAGAAAGGCAAAAAAAATTAATAGTTAAATTAATTGAAAAAAAAATTTATCATTTTTCTCCATCTTCAACTGGAGTCTGAGTCTGCACTGAAGTGATCAGGCCAGTGGGTAGGTAGAAAGTGTGGCCACTGTGTAATACTACAGCTGCTTGGAGCCACAGGTGAGAGTTGGGTAACAGGTGGACACCGAAGGTAGATGAGCAGCCCTGAAAAAGGCATGGCAAGCCCTCTCCCTGAGCATCCCACACACTCCTCTTTTTGAAATACATTGTTCTTCCCATATGGGAAGAAGGAGGCATCTGAGAAGGGACAAAGAAAAGGGCAGATAGGGATCTTGAGACAAGAGCCAGGCCTTCAGGTGAATGTCTCAGTTTCCTTACAATCCTGGGACTTTTCCTGAATACTTTACCCTCTCAAGTTGCTTAAGCTTTCCCTTGGAGTAAGTGAAAGAAACTTGGAAATCTGCAGGCACTTAGGACAGAAGGCCCATCCCTTCCACCCAAGAACATCCTCACATCTCTATCACTCTTAGTGCTTATACTGATAGGAGACCAAAAACCTGCAGCTCTTGTCAATCCTCCTCTCCTCCTGCCCCAAGGAAGGTCAAAATTAACAAACTGACTGAAAGAGTGATGTCCAGGGAATCGGGACAATAAGACTGGAGTCCCTGGTCTTACATTATTTCTGTTCTTCTGTTTCTAGCTGGATTTGGAATTAGGAAAAATTCAATTCAAATCTTGCTTCAGATCCTTAGTAGCTGTGTGAGCCTGGGCAAGTGACTTCATCTGTCTGCCTCAGTTTCCTCAACTATAAAACAGTCCCTACCTCTCAGGGATCAAAATGAAATAATACAGGGAAAGGGTCTTACAGATCTTTGTAATCCATATAGTATGATTTATTATTCCATGTGCCAAAAATTAGACTCATGCTTCTCAATGAATGCAGCTAAACTTTATTGATCAAGACATGGAAGCAAATCTACATCAACTCAATCTAAAAACAAACTACCAGCCTGAGTCTTTGATGATCTCATGAGTTTCTTTCATAGATCAGTGAGAACAAGGTTTTCTCTCTGTCAGTCCAAGGAAGGTGTTTTCCATCAATTTGACTATCTGGAAACATTGTGGATTAGTTGATCAGCATTAGCTTTGAATTACTGGAGTGTGAAGTTGGGGGAACAAAAGAGCTGCCCCATTTGCCTCCTAGGACCTGATGGCTGGGACCTTTGACAGTTATAGTTCTAGCTACAGATAGTTTACAACATGAACTCTTTACTGATAGAATTGTTTATATTTTTTCATTGATGGTCTGTCTTATTAGAGGAGCCTATATACGTTTATCAGTTGTTTAAGAAAATATTCATTGCTTACTATATCATACCACACCAGTTCTTGTCTTTTTTGTTGGAGAACAACTTAGAGAAAAATAACTTGTTCAAAACAATTCAATCATAAAATAAAAGTATAAAACAGGTGGGGGATAATGAGTTGCTAAAGTGGATAGTTAGGAAGACTGATTTTTAAGTTCAAGTCTGGCCACTGTGTGACCCTAGACACATCTTTTTATCCTTTTTGCCTCAGTTTCCTCTTCTGTGAAATAATTTAGACATGGAAATGGCCAGGATCTCTGACAAGAAGATCTCAAATTGGGTCACAAAGAGTCAAAAATGATTGAAAAAACTTAAAAAGCAAGATGGCATTGGTCATGTTAAGTTGACAAACATTCCTACTGTCTTATTAAGGGAACAAAACATTGGTTCTACAATTTTAATGCACTTTAAAAAATGTTATTATCATAATTATTTATTGTTCATTTCTCTTTAAGATAAGGAAGTAAGATAAGATAAGATCTTCCAGGTTTAACAGACTGTAAGGCAATGAGATTTAAGTTTCTTTTCAAGAAGAGTTAAATGAGGCTTCCCTATGTATAGGCTTGATTTAGTCATTTTCCCCTTCCTCCATCTATAAACAATAAAAGAGTTAGATTAGATCAAAGTTTCTTAAATATTTTTTACTTAGAGCTCCTTTTTGCCTGAAATTTTTTTTTTACTCTACCCTGGCTATATAGGTAGATAAAACAGGTATACAAACCAAATATTTATGGATATAAATCATAATTTTGTGACCTTCACATTGAGTTATGAGATCCTAAATGGGACCACAAACCACAGTTTAATAAACTTTGGATTATGACAGATTTGGGATGGAAAATGCCATCTGCAGCCAGAGAGAGAACTACAGAGACTGAATGTGGATCAAAGCATAGCATTTCCACCTTTTTTTGTTTGTTTATTTGTTTGCTTTTTATTTGTTGTGGTTTTTGTTGCTCTTGGTCTCATTTTTCTTGTACAACATGACAAATAAGGAAATATCTTTAAAATGTACATGTTTAATTTATATCAGATTGCTTGCTGTCTTGGGGAAGGGGGAGGTAAGAGAGGGAGGGAGATTTGGAACACAAAGTCTCACAAAAATGAATGTTGAAAATTATCTTCATTGTATTTAGAAAAATAAAATACTATTGAGAAAAAAAAGAAACTTTAGATTAGATCATTCCCCAAGAATTCTAGCTCCAACATGATATCTTGAGAGTTTTGAAGTAATTTATTTTTTTTATTTTTTCTTTTCAAAACCATCTATGTATTTACTGTAAAAGTTAACATTTTCTTCCCTTCCACCACCACCTGGATGTTGACTGTGAAAAAAAACCAAACTGATTTTAGCACCTAGCTATCAAGAATACTTAGTTAAAATAGGAACCTATCCAGTTTCTCCTGGGTGTTGGGAATGAAGGAAAGGAAGGGCCATCTCCTACAACAGAAGCTTCCCAACATCTTGGGGGTCACTGTCTCCTCCTCACTGCCCAAATGAAGGTCCTTTTAGGACAGCTGGCACATACATTACACCCCACCCTCAGCTTATAATACTTGGCCCAGTTGCAAAAGGCAACTCTAGCCAGAGTACTCTGGCTAGAAAGAAATCCATTCTATTCTTTTGAGATAAAGCAAGCTCCTTGGAACATTGGAGGGCATGGGGGATAGGGTTATGCAACGCGATATTGCTTAGTTAGAACCTGAAAAAACTGAGCTTTCTTTCTTCTAATCTTATCTCTAGATGGAATTATCTCTAATTCAACTAACCTCTTCATATATTTTATATTCCAGTTCAAATGATCCACTTGCATAAACACATTTGCCCATAACAATGTCAACAACTGATAATATGTTAACTATTAATAAGGTATGAACAATTGGGGGGGGGTCTTTCTACCTTAGGTTCTATATACTGAATATTCTATCTCCTGCTATATGTTTACCTTTTTTTTTTTTTTTCTTTTCTTTTTTGGAGGCAATCAGGGTTAAGTGACTTTCTCAGGATCACACAGAGAGTATCTGAAACCAGATTTTCCTGTCTCCAAGCCCAGCATTCTTTACTATACAACCTAATTGTCCCTTTCCCCTATGTTTGCACAACCTGTCCCCCACCTACCTCTTTGAATGCCTATTTTCATTCAAGGCTAGACTGATGTGCCCCTCTCACAGAATGCCCTTACTTTTTAGCTCCCTCCCTCCTAAAAATAGTGCCCTCTTCTCTCTTTACACTCGTTCTTAGTGACTTCATCAGCTCCCTTGGGTTCAATTACCATCTCCATGCCAATGAGATCTGATCATAAACAGTCTGTCTCCTGAGCTCTAGTCCCATGTCACATGTCAACAGAATTGGTCCTTGTTGAGTCCTGGACATTTCGAAGAGCCAGGGAAACTTAGGATAGCCAGTTTAAAGCTACCCTGGTGGCCATCTAGTGTAACCCATCCACAAAAGGGATGCCTGATGTGATGTGTCTGACCAGTGGTCAGTCCTTGAGGACCTCCAGGGAGGTAAAACTTCCCACCTCCCAAGGCAGCCTGTTCTACTTTGTTATGGTGTGTTGAAAAGTTAAAAAAGTTTTCCTGACATTAATCCTGATTGGATTTTCAAGCTGCATTTGAAGATATTTTTTGAGTTATTTTCTTTTCCTGGCTTTGTGTCTTGAACTTCCTAGTCACTGTATCTCTTCATGGTGGGATTTCTTTTTGTTGGCTCATTTTCCATGGACTTCTTGATTTTAGAATCAATTGTATGACACGGGAGACACTTGGCACAGAACCACCCAGCATGGCTTTAGGCTCTAGTAGCAAAGCAGAATTTAATTAGTCCAAAAGAAACACAAGATGTGCAAAATTAGAGAAGGTATCCCAAATGTTCATATGGACTATTGTGTCCGATCTGTGGCAGGGCAATAAAGGCTCATATTGGTCTGATCAATCACAGTATCACTCGACTCTAACATAGTGATGCCATTTACAACCAATCAATCAACCAACTTTCCATTTTTTGCTTTATCTCTTCCAGGAATCTAGTTGGATTTGTGTACAAGCTGCATATTTTTTGAGCTTTGCATCTTGAGCTTCCCAGTCACCATGATATTGCTTCATGGTGGGATTTCTTTTGTTGGCTCATTTTCCCATGGGCTTCTTGACTTTAGACTCTTAAGTTAGGGCTGGGTTGTACATATTTCTGGGGAGGGGGAAAGTCTGTGCTGAGTTTTTTCTTTTGGGTCCTGCTGTTTCAGTAGGTTGGGCTGATGATTCACAAGCTTTCAGCACTTCCAAAGAGAGGTGTGACATCGGTCCTCCTGGTTTGAGCTCTACAAGCTCTAAGTCCAGTTTGGACCCATTGGTTTGTCCCTGGCAGGAAATTCCAGTTGAGTCCTGCTGGACTCAGTTCAGCCCTCTGGGAGGTTCTGCAGATTCAGAGGGACAGAACAGCCATCTTCCCTTTGGTCTGAGATTCTATCCAGTTATTCCACTATAGTCTTCAGTCTAGAACTGAATTCCAACTCTACTCCTGGGATCTGAGCCACACAACTACTATTGACTTATGGACTTGTTCCTTGCTCAGTAACCCAGCTTGGACCCAGTACACTGAAAACATTTCTGTGCTCCATCCCAGAGTACAGAATCTGTGACCTGGAATTGAGGAGTGGACAGTAGAGCTACTAAATGGCACTAGTTCTTGCACTGGACACACTGATTCATGGATCTCCTGGGATCTCTTCCTGTCCTGGCGCCCAGCTCCTAGGAGCTGGAATGCTCTGTGGGCATGGATTCCTGGTCAAACACCACCCCCTCCCTACACTTCCTTGAGTAGAAAAAATTACTCACTGTGACTTTTTCTTGGGTTTTGATCATAATTTAGTCTGATGAGTTTTCTAGATCTTTGTAGAGGAAATGTGATAGGGAGGAAGGGGTAGACAGTATGTCTTCCTGCTTAGTCCATCTTCTTGATTCCCTCTTCAGGAGCTATCAGTGAGCTTTGAAGCATGGCTCATCATCATACTCCAGATGACAGGGCAGAATATAGTCCTATTACCTCCCTCTTCCTAGAATCTGGGCCCCTTTCAATGAAGCCAAGAGTCCATTAGCTTTTTTGACTCCCACACCACACTGCTGACTCATATTGAGTCTGTGATACACTAATACCCTCAGGTAGTTTTCTGAACCAATACCATCTAACCTATTTTTATAGTTTACAAATATAAAAGTAAATATACATTTTTATGCATGTGAAGTTGAATTTTTAAAATATTGAACTGGGCACCTGCTATATGATCCGTTTGAGTAAAGTTTCTCTGTATTTGGTTTGTGGTTGCTATGATTTATCTTGAGATTTGTATAAGGATATGTTTGTTTCTTGGGATGATTGTAATGGCAAATTACATCCTTCCTCTGGGAATGCAAATGATTTGATATGACTTGCTAGGGAATGAACACACGGATTGGTGAAAGTAAGGGAACTCTCCCACCCAGGTAGGTAATGGATAAATTTAGAGTTGCTATGTCCACTGAGATGGATATAAAGGACAGAGAGGTTGGACATAGAAGTTAATTGACTTCCCAGGGCTCATACAGTCCCTATGTGTCAGAAGAAGGCACTTGTACACATTTATATATAACTATATTAATCATTGAAGCCTTCCCCTACACCCCTACATTGGGATCAAAGTTAATTCTCCATCTTGGTATTCATGCATAGAATTTCCAGGGAAAATTAGTAAATACCCCCAAACAAATGGTCTTTCTCTTAAGAGACCAATCTAAGTTCATCTATTGTGTGCTGATCTTGCTTTAGGCCAGTCTTCAGTAGCTTGTGAGGTTCATATCTAGGTTAACAAAAAGAGATTTACTTAGCCATAATAAAAGAAAAGGGTATCTAGATGGCACAGTAGATAGAGTATGGAGCCTGAAGTCAGGAAAAACTGAATTAAAATCTAACCTCAAACCCTTCCTAATTATGGACAAGTCACTTAACACTGTATACCTCCATTTCCTCATCTGTAAAATGAGCTAGAGAAAGAAGTGGCAAACCCCTCCAGTATTTCTGCCAAGAAAACCCCAAATGGGGTCAGGAAGAGTGGGCACAACTGAACAATAATAAAATGTTCCAAAGAGATTTAGCAGAGAAGTTCTTCAGCTGAGTCACCATTGTGGCTTACCTGGCAGTCATCAGAGAATGCACAGAGCTTTTCATGTCTGTTTTGTATTCAGGCAAACCAGCAGCAACATCAGTAGGCTGAGCCTTTTCTCCCTTGAGACACTTCAGGCTTGAGAATGTTTCCATGCCATTTTAGGAAAAACTAGCCTAATTTACACGAGGGCAGTGGTTAGTCTCTATCTCCCACCACATTCCACCCCTTGGTGGTAAGGTCTTTTAGGGGGCTTAAATGGCTTTAAGGTTTAAGGTTTTTTCCCCACCATCTTGGCCCCCCCTCCAAGAGTTATCAAGGAGCTTCTTAAAGCTTAGCTTTCAACCAGTCTACTAGTATTTATAAAACCTAATATAGGTAGCACTAAATGAAGAAAAGAAAAAGGAAGCCGGAAACACAACTGTGAGAAATGGATGGATATTTATTTAGTTTCCACAGTTATGAAAATTAAATTGGAGAAATGAAACTTAAGTTAGAAAATTTAAACCTACAGGGATATCCAAGAATAATCAAGGGTGGGGTTAGTTATCTTCTAAAAGAATGTAAGCTCCTTGGGGGCAGGGACTGGCTATGTAATGAGGGGTGGAAATTCAGGTCGTGTAACTTCTGTATTAGCTAATTAATGGGGAATCTGGTGAGGGACTTGTAGCTTTGAGACAGGAAATAAAATGCTGCCTTTGGAGTTCAAAGATGAATCTACTAACTTAGGCACCCATTCTTGCAAGAATGTGAAATAAATCTCTTCTGCATTCATTAGTGAGTCAGTGGAGTTTTTGGTAAAATATTTTGTTTCTTACAACAACCAAAAAAAATTAATAATAGAATGGTTAAATTTGGAAAAATAAAGCCCAGAAATCCCAGGTTCCAGTTCTTGAGTTGATCAGTGGTCACCTTTTCTAATACAAGAAATTGTGTGGTTAGCCCCCATTGAGGGACATAGTATGAGCTCCAGGCACCTCATTCTCACAAAGCTGTCATAAAAGTTGGGGATATCCAGCTCAGAATTACTTCTCTCTTCTCAGGAAAAAAGTCACAAAACAAAAAGATACAAAATAGAGGGGAGCCAGAAATTCCTTTGTTCTTTTTGCCTGTATTTCTTTCTTTTCTTTTTCTTTTTTTGGCTGAGGCAACTGGGGTTAAGGACTTGCTCAGGATCACACAGCTAGGGAATGTTAAGTGTAGGAGACGAGATTTGAACTCAGGTCCTCCTGACTTCAGGGCTGGTGCTCTATCCACTGTACCACTTAGTTGCTCCCCAGCACCTAGAATTTCTACCAGTGTGGGGCAAAGTACCTTCAACTTGAGCTCTGAAGAAAATTCTTACTAGAAGTACTAGTCACTGACAGTCAGCAGTTTGCTGATTAATGTTTAAAAATGGGTTCTTCAGGAAAAAAAAATATACGCATGACATATTTCAGGTTTAATCTGAATCCTTAACATTTTCCCCATCATTTTCTGAAGTTTAGACAACCACCACCAACAAAATAAATCAAACCCTGATTTGTATGATCTGCCAGTTCCTGAAGAGTGAAAATTCACACTGAAAATTTAACAATCAACTTAAAACTGATACCATCTGCCTCCAGCAGACTCCTGGGTACAATTCAAAGTTTAAGAGTGAGAATGGGAATTTTTTAATTCCCTTCTTGTCTTCAGCAAATTAACTGGGGATGCAACTGGCATATTTATCCATGTAGCCAAATCCAGAAACGTCCCTGAAATGAATCATTGACCTTTCAAGTGCCTTCCATAATGGCTTGTACCAAAGCTTCCAAAAAAAAAAAAAAAGTGGCACAATTTTGATTGGTACAATTTTGATTGACCTCACAATTCTAAATTAGAAAAAAACTCCCAAAAGCCCAAATAATTCCTTCTGTAATTGTTAGATGATTCCTAAAATTCCAAAATGCCAATGGTTGGCATTTTCACTGTTGGGAAGCCTCATGCCAGCCCTCAACTGTCTGGCTACATCCATATACAGTCATAATATGAAAGACTGCTCTTGTAGCTGCAATTCAAAACCACTGTTCTTTCAGCATAGACCCACAAGGATGAATCCCTTAAAGCTGGGAGGAGACTTCTTTCTATTGTCTTCCCCTGAGGCCATTAGGTGATGCTGAACATTGAGAAATACAAGGACATCTAGTCCCAGCAAGGGCAGAGGACTCATTCTTCTGAATTTGTTCTTTTGTACGCAGAAGAAAGTAGCATTCAATTCTTCCTCCTTCCCTCCCCCAAAACAATTCCTCTTGGCTGCTTTGAAGATAAATTGAATTCTGAGCAAATCCCTTGGCAAAACTTGGAAGAGATTCTAAGCAACCAGTACTTATTAAATGCCTACTATGTACAAAGCCCCGTGCTAATTGCCAATGCTAAATTGCCAGGCTGAAAGGTTCAAGGACAACACAAGTGATTTGCAGTGATCTCAATGTATCATTCAATGGGTTCTCATAAGTAGTTTACTCTCCAATATCCTAGGGTTGGTGGATGCTTCCAAATAAGAAAGCACCATCTCTAAAGTCATCATTAAAAGCACCATGGAAGCATGATGTTCAATTCCAGCCCACTTATCAACAAGATCATTCTTTCTCAATTCTTTGGAGTTCTGCCAATTGTTGTGAGCCAGATCTGCCTCAGATCAGGGCCCTGGTAGTTTATGTTCAACATTGGAACAAAATGAATGTTGAGAAACTTGTAGATCATTCAACAGTTAGCAAAAAGAGATTTAGTAATCCACAGCAGGAGAAGGATATTCACCCTTTTAAAGATATGCACTAAGGATACCTTGATTTGATTCTGTTGATGGAAACCTCCTTGTCCCATTTTCCCATTGTGGATCACACATCCAAAGTTTTGTTTTTCAATTTTGTTCACTTGTGTCCAACTCTGAGGTTTTCTTGGCCAAGACACTGAAGTGGTTGGCCATTTCTTTCTTTCTTTTTTTTTTTTAATTAAAGCTTTTTATTTTTAAAACATTTCAATATTGATCCCTACAAAACTTGCATTCCAGATTTTCCTCTCCCCTTCATCTTCTCCCCTAGATGGCAAGTAATCCAAAATATATTAAACATGTAAATCCAATATAGGCATGCATTATTTATACAATAATCTTGCCATGCAAGAAAAATCAGATCAAAAAGGAAAAAAAAATGAGAAAAAAAAACCAAAATGCAAGCAACAATAACTAAAAGAGTGAAAATGCTATGCTATGATCCACACTCACATTGGATTCCCACAGTCTTTTCTTTGGCTATAGATGGTTCTCTTCATCATAAGATCATTGGAACTAGCCTGAATCATCTCATTGTTGAAGGCAGCCACATCCATCAGAATTGATCATCATATAGTCTTGTTGCTGTGTATGATGATCTCCTGGTTCTGCTCATTTCACTCAGCATCAGTTCATGCAAGTCTCTCCAGGCCTCTCTGAAATCATCCTGCTGGTCGTTTCTTACAGAACAATAATATTCCATAACATTCAGATACCATCATTTATTCAGCCACTCTCCAATTGATGGGCATCCATTCAGTTTCCAGTTTCTAGCCACTACAAAAAGGGCTGCCACAAACATTCTTGCACATGTGGGGCCCTTTCCTTCCTTTATGATTTCTTTGGGATATAAGCCCAATAGAAACACTGCTGGGCCAAAGGGTATGCATAGTTTGATAACTTTTTGAGCATAGTTCCAAATTGCTCTCCAGAATG
This sequence comes from Myrmecobius fasciatus, assembly GCA_023553655.1. Lineage (NCBI taxonomy): Eukaryota > Metazoa > Chordata > Mammalia > Dasyuromorphia > Myrmecobiidae > Myrmecobius > Myrmecobius fasciatus. The sequence continues at coordinate 63,159 of JAJPUD010005586.1, forward strand.
GTTGGATCCGTTCACAATTCCACCAACAATGTATCAGTGTCCCAGTTTTCCCACATCCCCGCCAACATTCATCACTATCTTTTCCTGTCATTTTAGCCAATCTGACAGGTGTGTAGTGGTACCTCAGAGTTGTCTTGATTTGCATTTCTCTGATCAATAGTGATTTGGAGCACCTTTTCATATGACTAGAAATGGCTTTAATTTCTTCATCTGAAAATTGTCTGTTCATATCCTTTGACCATTTATCTACTGGAGAGTGGCTTGAATTCTTATAAATATGAGTCAGTTCTCTATATATTTTAGAAATGAGGCCTTTATCAGAACCCAGTTGTCCATTTCCTTCTCCAGCTCATTTGACAGATGAGGAGACTCAGAGAAACAGGGTGAAGTGACTTGCCCAGGATCACAGAACTAATGCCTGAGGTCAGATTTGAATTTAGGAAGATGTCTTCCTGATTCTAGGCCTGGCACTCTATCCACCATGTTACCTGGCTTCCAATACCTGATGCACCTTGAAATTATTTAGCACTTAAACAACCAGGAAGGGATATCAATGATGTGAGACTTTAGTCCTCTGAGCTGATTGAGTTTGGGGATGATTTCAATATGTCTTTTGCAAAGACTAGCCTAATTGCATGGGGAGAGAGGCAGGGACAACTAAGCTATTATCCCTACTACTTTATCCTTGGCCAGTTTAGAGACAATCAAACGCTTGCACTTGGGATGCATATAGGAAAAAGAAAGATAGATCTTGTCTGAAGACTAAAGGAAAGGACCCTGGGGCCCTGATGAAATCCAATGCTGTACAGCTAGGTGGGAGTGGGAAATGGCTGGCTTGGGTTCCTTCTTTAAAGGGAGGTTTGAGGAGAAGCTTTCTCCTCCCTTCTCCTTTCAGAGGGGTCCCAGAAACCTTCTGTGAGTATCAAGGCTGAAGTGACTTTGAAAGATAGTGAAGTTCTGAGACCACGATAAAGAGCAGAAAGGTAGGAAATAAAGGGAGAGACAGAACTCTTTGAGAAGACCCATGGGTATGAAAGCTGGCAACTATCATGGATACCCAAGTAGTTTCCTGCTTCCTGCTCTCTTTAACCTTTAGCCCTAAACCTAGCTCAGGTCTATCTATATCACCAAGTATAATTTCATAGATAAGTATCTACCTGCTCCCAAACACTTGAATCATATATAAGTTCTTCCACATTCCCCTTGATAATAGGAGTCTGAATAGTTTGGAAAGAAGTGGGAGCCAGGAATCATTCTTGATTTCCCATGTTCTACTCTCTCATAACCAATCGGTTGCTAAGTCTTGTCTACTCTCCACTCAATTGCCAAAGTGATTTTCCTAAAGGGAAGATAAGACCCTCTTATCCCCCTGCTCAATAAGCATACAAATATATATAAATGTGCTTATATATATATGCATATATATATATATATTCAATATGACCAGTGCCATAATTTGGCTTGTCTAATTATATGTATTAATATGAGATCGGTTCTCCCTAGTCTCTAGGACCAAATATACCATAGCATTGGTTGACACACTGGGCCTTGGCCCATTGAGCACTGGGCCTGAAGTCAGAAAGATCTAAGTTCAAAAGTGACCTCAGATACTAGCAATATGATCCAGGCAAACACTTAACCTCTATTTACCTTAGTTTCCTTAGTTTTAAAATGGGGGAAATAGCAGCATCTGCCTCCAGGGTTGTTGTGACAATCAAATGAAATCATATTTATAAAAAGTGCTTAGCCCAGTGCCTAGCACATAGTAGGCACCACATGCATGCTTATTCCCTCCCCACTCCCCCTTTTCACATTAAAGTCCTTTACAAATAGGATTTCACTGACTTCTCCAAGCTTATAATACATTATTTAGCTTCATGCACTCCTTTGCTTTAGCCAAACGGAACTTCATAATCCTCAGCCACAACTTTGAAGATTTGCCATCTTCCTGCATTTATCCTGCCTATCCCCCAAGTCTGAAATACATTCTTCTCTCCTTTATCTCTTACAGTTCCCTGCTTCCTTCTAGGCTCAGTTCTAGCACCAACTCTAATGACAGCATATCTGATTCCCCCAACTGCTAAAGCTTTCCTTACTCCAACTAATCTCTTGCATTAATTTTGTAAACTCATAAGGTGATTCTAGATTTAGAACTTGTTGGGGCCTTGGAGATACATAGTTGATATCCACTTATGCATGTGCATGATTTTTCTTCCTTTGGAACTATCCCTTGAGGGAAGGGTCCATTTTTTTTTTGTCTTTGTTTTTCCAGTAGCTAGCACTGTACTTAGCACAAAGTGAGTGCTTAACAAATGCCCATTGATACATTTCCCAAAGAAATGGAAGAAAAGGAAAAAGATTCTTTATGTACGAAAAATATAGGTAGATGCTGATTAATGAGAATAATGAATGAATCCTCTCCCTCAGTGGTCAAATGAGCAATACATATCTCCATTGGACTAGAATGATTACCATTTTTACCTAATTTGAATTGTGCAAGCACATTATTTGTGTTAATGTGAACCTAGCTACATTTATAGCAATCCTTTTTTTTTTTTTTGTACTAGCAAAGAAATTAGAATCTGAGAAGATGGCCCTCAGTTGGGGAATGAACCAATAAATTATGATTTATGGATGCAATGTAATTACTTTCTATTGTATTATTATTATAGAAAGTAATTTCTTATAATTGTAAGAAATGGTGGAGATGGATGATTTCAGAGAAATTTGGGAAGATTTGCATGAACTACTAGAAAGAGAAGGGAGCAGAACCAGAACAATTTATACAATAACTACACATTCCTTTGGAAGACTTAACTCTGATCAACAAGATAAGTAGTTGTGATTCCAGAGGACCAATGAGGAAGTTTCCTCTCTTGAGAGGGAGGTGATGGACTAAAGGTGTCAGATGAGAGATACATACACATAAACACAGATATAAATATACACATGTAGATATACATATAGATATAAACATCATGCACATATATAAATGTAGACATATAGATATAGATATAAATATATTCAATATGACCAGTGCCATAATTTGGTTTGTCTAATTATATGTATTAATATGAGATTTTTTTTCTTTCTTTTTGTTTTCCTAAAGTGGAGGATAGGGCAGTGGAATGGAGTTGGTGAGTAAAAACATGAGAAAATAGATTCTTGTTAATTAAAAAATGCTTAGAATTCTTTCCCTTATTAACTCTGGATACTAATTTCTCCTAGCTTTCTTTAAATCCCAATTAAAATGCCATCTTTTTCTTCTTTTTACATGATAGCTTTTTATTTTCAAAATATATACAAAGATAGTTTTCAACATTCACCCTTAGAAAATCTTGTTTCAAATCTTTCTCCCTTCCTTCCCCCTACTCTCTTCCCACAGACAGCAAGCAATGCAATATAGGTTAAACATGTGTAAATCTTCTAAAAATGTTTCCACATTTATCACACTGCACAAGAAAAATCAAATCAAAAAGGGAAAAAAATTTGAGAAAGAAAAAAAAAAGCAAGCAAACCAACAAAAAAGGTGAAAATATTATATTGTGATTCACATTCAGTCCCCATGGTCCTCTTTCTGAATGCAGATGGCTCTCTCCATCCCAAATCTGTTGGAATTGGTCTGAATCATCTAAATGTTGAAAAGAGCCACATCCATCAGAGTTGATCGTCTTATAATCTTGTTGCTGTGTACAATGTTCTTTTGGTTCTGCTTGCTTCACTTAGCATCAGTTCTTGTAAGTCTCTCCAGGCCTCTCTGAAATCATCCTGCTGGTCGTTTCTTACAGAATAATAATATTCCATAACATTCATATACCATAATTTATTCAGCCACTCTCCAATTGATGGGCATCCCTTCAGTTTCCAGTTTCTAGCCACTACAAAAAGGGCTGCCAAAAACATTCCTGCACATGTGGGTCCCTTTCCCTCCTTTAAGATCTCTTTGGGATATAAGCCCAGTAGAAACACTGCTGGGTCACAGGGTATGCACAGTTTGATAACTTTTTGAGCATAGTTCCAAATTACTCTCCAGAATGGTTGAATCTGTTCACAACTCCACCAACAATGCATCAGTGTTCCAGTTTTCCCACATCCCCTCCAACATTCATCATTATCTTTCCCTGTCATCTTAGCCAATCTGAGAGGTGTGTAGTGGTACCTCAGAGTTGTCTTAATTTGCATAAAATCTCATCTTATACATGAAATCTTTTTCAACCTCTCTTAATTCTAGTGCCTTCCTTCTGCTAATTATCTCTTATTTATCATGTGTATAAGCTTGCTTTGTATATATTTGTTATCCTCTCCTTTAGATGGGAAGCTTCTTAAAGGAAGGGACTTGTATTCCCAGTGCTTAGCACATTTCCTGGTACATAATGGACGCTTAGTAAATGTATTTTGATGTTAAAAATAAAGCCAAAAATGCTTGCTGATTGATTAAAAAGTGTGAAACTTCTTTATCATTGTATGTGGCTTCCCTGGGTTCAAGGAACTGTGTGGGTCTGTATTCAAACTCATGATCTATGTGCTTTTTGCTAGTCAGAGTAGAGAATAAAGATTTTGCTGACTAAAATAGTCTTAATAGACTTAATACTTTCAGTATTAAGCCATAATTATTAGATTTTAAGCTCTTCAGGGACAGAGACTGTCTTTTTCCTCTTTTTATATCCCCAGCTCTCAGCACAGTGCCTAACAATTCTTTTAACCCATAGTTGTTATTTTGTTGGTCGATTATTTAGCTGAATTGTAGGGATGATCATATTGCCTATCTTCCCACCTTTTTCCCCTGCACAGTGAGCGTGGGTGGCTCCAGATTATCTCTAGGATTAAATAACTGCTCTGGCATTTAGAACTTGCCAAAGCCTGACTCCTTTCTACCTATTCCGACTTCTTACACTGTCCAGCCACTCTATGATCGACTCCATTGACTTTGCTTTGACCATGATGTTCCATTTCTTGACTTTGTGCTCTGGACTTGAAACACTCTGCTCTCTTACTTCTGCTTTCTCCAGGACTTCAGTCTAAGGGATCTAGTCTCTCTAGCAGCTAGTGTCTCCTCCTTTCAGATTGCCTTTCATTTGTATGTATCTTATATGCTCCTAATTATTTCCATGTTGTCTCCTTTATTTGAAGGGGACCCTCTGAGGGTAGTGATGTGGTATAGCTCTTAGGGAGGATCTAGGGATAACCTACCTTAAAGCTACCTGGCCTTAACCCTACAGCCATCTGGCCTTGGGAGTGCTGTAGATCCACAGACCGTCAGATAACAATCTCTTGGTCAGTAATAATGATGTTTCTGAGACAATAATGAGGTGCATACCAGACCACTCCCCAATTCTACCTCTAAGCCATAAAATGACCATATCAGAGTGACATGAAGCACCAGATCTCTTATCTTTTTCCTAAAAATTTATCTTCTTTGCTCCTGGTTCTTTGATAACTTTTTTTGGAACTTAGTCCACTGCTAACAGCATTATAAACCTTTGCCCTTTAACTTGGAGACAAAATGAGTTTTTGAATTCTTTTGCCATAACTGTGACACAGACCTAGGAACCCTAATATTGTTGGGGTGGTTTTATGCCTCAACAGCAGAACTTGTTTTTACTTCTTTGGATTTTTTTTTTGGTAGCTTTGACTATTTTATTTTTTTCCTTCTAAACATATTTCTACATTTATCATGCTGTACAAGAAAAATCAGATCAACTGAAAAATCAGTTGATCTGATTTTTCTTATGCAGCATGATTATTGTATAAATATGTACCCATATATTGGATTTAACATATATATTTGTATTTTTAATTTTATCAATTTTTTTTAAAGCTTTTTATTTTCAAAACATATGCAAGGATAATTTTTCAACACTGACCCTTGCAAAGCCTTGTGTTCCAGATTTTCCCCTCCTTCTTCCTACCCCTTCCCTAGATGTCAGGTAACCTAATATATGTTAAACATGTTAAAATATCATTTTATATATCAATATATGTTAAATCTATGTTTTAATATGCATAGCATATGTTGGATTGCCTGCCATCTTGGGAAGAGGGTGGGGGGAAGGAGGGGGAGATCTGGAACACAAGGTTTTGCAAGGGTCAGTGTTGAAAAATTATCCTTGCATATGTTTTGAAAATAAAAAGCTTTAATATAATTTTAAAAAAAGAAAAAGAAAAAAAATCAGATCGAAAAGGAAAAAAATAGGAGAATAAAAACAAGTAAGCAAACAATAACAAGGGTGAAAATATGTTGTGCTCCACATTTAGTTCCCATAGTCCTGTGGATATAGTCCTCTCTCTGAATACAGATGGCTCTCTCCATCACAGTCAATTGGAATTGGCCTGAATCACCTCATCGTTGAAAAGAGCCAAGTCCATCACTTGGAAGCACTTGGAACATAATAAATGCTTCATAAATTCTGGTTAACTTTTGGGCTGTTTTGGATTGATTTGAATTGGAATGAAATGAAATTCAATAAATATGCATTAAGGGTTTGCTATGTATAAGGCATGGAGGAGCTCTAGCCTCCAAATGAGGAAGACCTGAATTTAATCTCTGACATACAGACACTGGACAATCCCTTAATTTCTCTGGGTCTTGAGAATTGCAGGACAAATTCCTGTCTGCACTGGGAGAAACACTTTTTTTCAGACAGTGACTTACACAGATGAAATCACTAATCGAGTGCCATCCCATTCTTCTCCCAAATTCAAGTTGCTGTGCTAGGAGTTGGGTTAATAGGGACTCTAAGACTCCTGAGCTTCCTGAATTACCAGTGGGTATAGTGTCAGCTGTCCTGTGACCAATCTCTCTGGAGGCCAAATGGAAGAATACCTTGGCATTTCAGGACTTGTGCTGGGAAGCTTGGGACTGAAATGGAAAGATCCCTTGTGAATGGAGTTGGTAGCAATCCAAGCATGACATAAGGGCTTCAGGGTGGCAGGGGGACTCTGGCCTCTTTTCAGGGAAAGAATTGGAAAGACTGAGACCAACCTTTGCATTAGTGAAGGCCTTGTAGAGTTTCCATGGAAGGTGGAGGAGGAGGAGGAGGATGGGGGTGGAGATAGGAAAAGTCTGTTGCTAAAGGCAACCCTGAGCTAGTTTAAATTTCTGAATGCAACCCCTCATCCAAGGTATTAAGGATTCATGATGTTCTGCCAGCTTTAAAGGCTTGGAATCATGGGAACTCAGAACTAAAAGAGACAGAAAAGACCATTTAGTTGCAATTGCACCTGCCCGTGAAATCCCTCTATTACACCCTCCATAAGTGGTTGAATATGGGTAGGCAATGGGGGTAGTATTCTGAGTGGTATAACCTGGAAAGGATCAGGGACCATTTTTGTTAGTTCTGAGTCCTCCAACTCTCTATAACCCCATTTGGAGTTTTCTTGGCAGAGATAATGGAAGGTTTGCCAATTCCTGTTCCAGCTCATTTTACAGATAAGGAAACTGAGGCAAACAGGATGAAGTGGCTTGCCCAGAGTCACACAGCTAGTAAGTGTCGGAGTTTGGATTTGAACTCAGGAAGATGAGTCTTACTGGCTTCAGGTCTGGGCTCTATCCATTGTGCCATTTAGCTTTTGACCTTATAAATAGGGAGGCAATCTCCAAAAAAGTAAAAAAAAAAAAAAAAAGTGATTTACTGTATTGTTGTTCAATGTTAAGGTTTTAATGAAACATTTAAATAAGGAAAAAAAGAAGAGAAAGAGGTTTATTTAGCAATTGAAGCAGACATTAATAATAAAAGACATTTATAATAACTTGAATCCTTGACAGAGCATTTCCTATGCATTACCTCATTTGAGGGCAGCTAAGTAGCCCAGTGGATAGTGTGCCAAGCCTGAAGTCAGAAAGGCTCCTCTTCTTCAGTTCAAATCCAGCACTAGCTAGGTGATCCTGAGCAAGACACTTCATTCTGTTTGCCTCAGTTTCCTCATCTGTAAAAAATGAGCTGGAGGAGGAAATAAATGGTCAAACACTCTAATACCTTTGCCAAGCAAGCCCCAAATAGGGTTACAAAGAGTCTTGGACAAGCCTGAAAAATAATGAATGACAAACCTTATTTGAGCGTCACAGGAACCCTGTGAAGTAGGGATTAGGGCCATTTAAAAAAATCTTCATTTTGCAGATGAAGGAAATGAAGTTAAAAGAAGTTAAATGACTTGCCAGGGATCACTTTAATAAGTGTTTGAGATCTTCCTAACCTCCAATCTATCATTCCATCTGATTTTTTTTTTTTTTTAAGTCTTTCCTCACCATGAAATCCTTTGATTCAAACAGCAATCACAAAATTGGATGGGGAATGTTTTATTGACTTAAGAATTTAAACTTTTTTTTATTTTATTTTTAAAAAGGACTTTAGAAGTATCCATTTCTGTGAGTGGAATTTATTTCCATATAAAGTAGTTTTTCTGGAAGCTTATGGCCCTGGGCTTGTTGACTTCACTGGTTTGGCTTTGATATGCTAATGAATCCATTTCCATTTATTCTTTGAAGCAACCACTGTTCCAGTGAGGGCTATAAAGTCACTAAAAATTAGTATCTTTAAAAATTATACTGAAGCTCAGAGCTGTAAGAGTCATATAGGATTTAACCTCCCCAGAAAAGTGGCTTTCCCAATGTCACACCAATATCAGGGAGCAGAAAAGGAATCAGTCCATTCATAGCTCTCTAATTCAGAGAGGTTTCTAATGTTTGGAGTTTCTCTCTATTAATGAGGCCCAATTTTCTGTGACTTTGACCTCAAGGACCTCTTCCACCCTGTTCTAACACTGATTGCCAAGTTCTAGAGAGATGCAGGACACTTTTTCTCAGCTAGTTGCTGACTTCTCCCCTCCAATACCACTCCACAATCCGCACCTCACTTAGTAATCCACAGCTTGTCCTTCAGGACCCTTGCCTCCCTTCTCAATGGTCATTGCTCAGGGTCAATTCCCAGCATTTGTATAACCAGGAATTGCAAACTACAATTTGATGGTGGACCACTGGGCCATGATGAACTGCCCTTTTCTAGTCTTTCCCTAATGAAAAGCAGAGGGCTATCTGTTTTTTCTATTTGGATACCCCAGCACTATGCTAAGTGCTGGGCACTTAAGAAATGCTTTTCCCATTCCACTCAGCTTTCAGCTTTTGCTCTGATGAGCAACCACTTTGAAGAGATTCTGGTTTCCCAGGGCAATATCCACAGGGAACTTCCTCTAGACTTTTCAGAGTGCCAATTACAACTCTGATGATTTCTTCTTCCTTCTGTTAGCCTATAACAGTCTTTCCTGAGAGGCAAAATATTAGATCTCCAAAGAAACATCACCTAGTGTCATCTAGTTCCCTCTTCATTTAGGCTCAAACTATTGGTCACATAAGACTTTTGGGGTTTGAGATATTTTGTTAGAACTCATAAATGCTTAGTTTGGGGTGTTTGTATATTCGTAAGGAATATTGGATTCTTCCAATTGCTAGCCACCTTCCCTGTATTACTTTGTACAGCATTCAGTATATCTATATCTTAATCTATCATCTATCTATTCATCTATCCACTCACCCATATATCATATCATATCATATCTATCTATCTATCCATCCATCCATCCACCCATTTACCTAAACATCTATCCATCTATCTATCCATCCATCTATCTATCTATCTATCTATCTATCTATCTATCTATCTATCTATCTATCCATCTATCCATCTATCTATCTATCTATCTATCTATCTATCTATCTATTATCTCTGTTGCTGTCTGTCTGTTTCTTTCTCTCTCTCCCTCTCATATTTACTTATTTGTGGACAGTTTGTTTACTCTTAGTCCCTGGCACATAAATGCTTAATTAATGTTTGTTGCCTACCTACCTGCCTTAATATGATGTAAGTTTTTTATGGTTTCAGAACTTGGCACAAAGTACACAATGTCTTTTGAATGAAAGAATAGCTCAAGAAAGAGTTGGAGAAATTTTAAAGACAAATAGAGGGAATTATGAACTTTTTTCCATAACCAAAAAACTTGGCCCTTAGAAGAAATGTTTTTAATTGACACAAATTTTAAATGTTTAATATTTTAGAGGTAAAAGCATTGTTGGCACTGCTATTTCCCCTACAGAGGCCCTATAAATTAAATCTCCTGGGATGCCAACCATCTATGGAACATAGGTTGGGAAATATTAGTTTAAGAGCTTCAGATAATTAAATCTCCATTGATAAGTAATATTTTAAGGAGTTGTAGAAACCTCCTAGACAATCCAACACCACAAGGAGAAGAACCAACTTTTTTTGAGCCAATTAGTCACAATCATAGATTTGGACCATATTTTTTAGAAGACAGATTCAATTCAATTAAACAAGGATTGATTATTAAGTAATTACTTTGAACCAGGCACTGTGCTAGGTCTGGAGATAAAATGAACAACAACTTAAAAAAAAAATCCCTAGGAAGAGCCATTTTTATGCAGCCTAGATTTTATTCTAATCACTTCCTTAGGACCAATCATTTATACAAGGAAGAGACTCCCTTTATTTCATAAATGGAAGCTTTGAAAGGTGACATGAGTGACCAAGTCACACAATATCTAAAGCAGCTTTCAGAGGCAGGTCCTCCTAACTCCAAGCCCAGTACTTGCTCCATCCTGATGAGCAGCCAACAAGAGTGGCTTTTTATCTACGCATGCAGTAGTTAAATTGGTTTGCTACTATTAGCAGCTGTCCTTTACATGTTGTTTTATGTGAGCCAGTCCATCTGTCTTACTTAGATGTTCTCAGAGGCTGGGGATGATGTCTGTGTAATTCTTCCCGGAGGGTCCCTACCCCAATCACTCTGGACTCTCAGACACTAAATAGAGGCTAATTGCTGCTCATGATGGATGGATGTTCCTTTTCTCCAGGACTACTGAGAGCTCATTTTTTAGCTCTTTTTTTTTCCTTTTACAACTGATAAATGAGAAGCCAGCAAACAAGCTGACCCTGAGATTGAGGTCTGCAGACAAGCTGAGTGACATCAATCCGAATAACTCTGGAGTCATGACCTTTCTCTAGCCGAGGAGGACCATGCTTGGAAGCTGGCTGGGCTGGAGTTGCCCAGAGGGACTCATGCAGGAATATCACATGATCAGTCTTCTCCTTGCCTCAAGTACGAGTTCAGCTGATGCTGGAGAGTGAAAGACACAATAATAAGGCACAGAGCCCAGGGAGCTGGGACGTACTGTACAAACACACTCTCTGAGCCTGGCCAGTCCTGCGAGCTGGGTTATTTTTATTCCCTGGGCTATCTCAGGACAGTTCCTGGATGAAACTGGTTTGTTTCAGTGAGAGATGCCAAGTCCCCTTCTGGTCTTGTTTGTTTAAACAAATTAGAACATTTGCCTGTGGAAAGGAGGGGGAGAGAGAGGCAGAGAGACAGAAAGAAAGAGAGACAGAGACAGAGAGAGACAGAAACAGAGAGGAGATAGACAGAGAGACAGAAAGA